>PVIY010019174.1:0-46251 GCA_004026745.1 Myrmecophaga tridactyla
TTTCCTCAATAAAAAAGGCAAAGATCACACAAGTTTCAAAAAGTATGTTCTAAATGGAAGGTTCACAGGTATTTATTAGTTTTTAATTGCTCAAAAGGGAATGACTATAAATTCTAATATCTGGCTCATGTTCAAACCCTCATTTGTATCTAGCCACAAAAAGGAAAATGCTTGAAATGCTTTGTTGAGGGTAGAAGAAATAAATTACTGAGCATTAGAGAATATAGAGCGAATTCAATAGATTTTTCCTTTGTGCTCCAGAATGGCTGCCCTCTGGGTTTTAGGGGAACCGTACTTTCTCCGGTCTCCTGCTAATTGCTTGCTACCTACTCCTAAGCAGCTGGCTCACCCTGGGAAGAAGCTCAGAATCACTTCAGTGTATCTCACCAGGTCGGGTGCTGAAGAGCTGCTTGGAGTCACCTGGTGTGCTTGTTAATGACAGAGATTCCTGTGCACGCAACACATTTACTGAATCAGAATTTTTGATTAATTTAGGCCAGGAACTTTCATTACAATAAGCTCTCTGCATTCTCCTTATATTCTCCAGTGATTATTATTATTCTTAATAGTAGAGTTCATCGAACAACAGAAAGTATTTGCAGAGTTTTAAAAATAATTATTATATACAACTGACATTTCATTGAAAACATCTTTTAGAGAAATTGGGCGTGTCATTCATGTTGCCTTGATTTAAGAAATGTCTAATTTTGTTTGTTTGACGTCCTCCACTCCCACCCCTACAGCAATGCAGCCCAGTAAGGTTCAGGATGAATGAGAGGTATTATCCCAACCATTCAATCTTTCTTTGAGTTTTAAATTTTGAAAAATTACAAATGTATAGAAAAGTTGCAAGTATGCTTTCTCTTCTTCTATCCTTTCTTTCCTATATCCACCAATTGCTGCCTTTTGCCGCATTTGCTCTATGTGTCTGTTGTGTTCCTCATTTCTGAGCAATTTTAGAGAAAATTGAAGACATGTAATTTAGCCCCTAAATATTTCAGCATGCATACCTCCAAAAAAAGGAGGGCATGCTTAGAATACAAATTAGAAAATGTGGGAAATCTAATTGCTAGAGTATTATTATTTATTGCATAGTCCATACTAAAATTTTGCCACTTTCCCCAATGATTTCCTACAAAGCATTTTTATTCTGGCGTAGACTTTATGTCCCTTTAGTCTTGTTCCATCTGGAATGGTTCTCTACCTTTGTCTTTCAGAGGATATTGGCATTTCGGAAGAGTGGTAGCCATTTAGAATGGTATGGCTTTTAATTGTGTTTTCTCATTGTGGTCTCATGAATAGATGTAGTTTAAGGCTTTCAGCAGGAATACTATATAAATGATGTTGTGTCCTCCAAGCACCACATTAGGGGACACGTGATGTCAGATAATACCATTACTGGTGACGTTAACTTTGATGACATGGTATGGTATTATTTGTCACGTTTCTCCACTAAAAGCTTGCCATATTCTTGTCATTAATAAGCAGTCTGTGGGCAGATACTTTGAGACTCTATAAATATTCTATTCTCCATCAAGTGTTTATTCACTAGTTTTAGTGTCCATTGATGATTCTCACCTGCACCAGTTATTTCTGTGGTGATTATGAAAAGTGATCTTGTGACTTTCATTTCTTATATATTCTATTGTAAGGAAGCACTTTGTCTTAATTAATTAATAATTTTCAGCATGGGCACATATGTTCTTTTTTCTTTTTGATACAAAATGGATTACTATTATCATTAATATTGATGCTTAAAAGGGGAGCCCCTTTACGTTTTTTGACCTGTTCCCTTCATTTTGAGCACCTTCATCCTTTCTAGCACCACTAGATATTCCAGACTTATTTTGAACTTTCCCTCCTTGGCTGGGAATTAGCCATTTCTCTATAATTCCCTGATCTTTTTTAGGGGAAAATGGCCTGGTAAACATGAAAGCATGCACCTATGTGCTCATTGCCATGGGTGTCTCTGCTCCTTAGCTCTTCCAGAGATCCTTAGGGTTTTTCTGTGCCTTTCCCCATTCCATATTTGTATTTCTCCCCCTTCATAGTGAGAATACTGGACCCAAAATTAACAATCAATTTTGAGAACCAATGCAACTGTGGTATCCAGCAGTTCACACCCTTCTGAAGGCACAGTGGGTAAATGCCAAGAGGAAAACTGCACTCCACGTAGGTTCTTGTGAGGTTATGGGTGTGTTTGCCCATAGGATCTGTGTATTCAGATACACTGCAAAATTCTATCCAATAACTAGAGAATACTGGCTAAGAAATGTTTCATCTACATGGACAGGGTAAATAAGGGACAATTGCCCTATGAATGAACTATTCTAGGCAATTAAAGCTAATTTTACTCAAGGGAGTAGAGTCACAAGCCAGAGGTAGATTTGCATACTGCAGTTTATACTTACTTGATTACTTTGTAAAGTTATATTTGGGTTTGTAAATGACATTTTCCATGTGAAAGTAAAGTAAATAATCTTCACTGTCTGATAAGAATTCAACATAAATCAGAAAACAAATCAAAATCAAAATATGTTCAATTCACTTATGTGAACTCTCCATACATAGTGGTAGAAAGGCAAAATTAACAGCAAAATTGGAAAAGCATTAATTTTTAAAAAATACTTCACTATTTTAATTACACAGGTATTAAAAATAATCTCAACCATAGCTTATAATGTTCTGCCTTTTAAAAAACAATGATGACAATTACTAATGTTTATATTCTGAGTATTAAAATACACATATTGTGTGCATTTTCACAATTAAATTTTGCAGCAATTTTTCATGGCAGTCATGTATTCCCATTTTATAGGCACAGAACTTGGGATTTGGGGAGGTTGAAAGACTTGCTGAAGGCCACAAAGTCAAGTCATGCAAGGTCTGTCCAGTTGAAGCCGATATATGTTGCTATACTAATTCAGAATTTAATTTTTGAGGTAAAGTGAATCTATTTAATGTAGATAATTTTCACTCTTTATATTCTGTGGAAACATTCATTTAAATTGATTACTTTCAGACAACAGAATTTTTTTTGAATCTAATAGTTAGAGACAGAGTATGACTTCCTTTATTTCATTTGTTGTAGTCATAGCCATCTAAATATCGATAGAAACATTATACTATACTGGATTCAAATTACTCATTATAGTTAGAAAGCACTTAAGAAGATTCGAAAATTATTTCAATGTATAGTGCATATTCTAGAAGTTCAGCATCAAAGTCTAGAGATAGTTACCACTTAGATTAAATTAAGATGCAATGTTCTTCTTTATTGAATTATCATTAAAATATTAAAATACTTGTGCTTAAGAAGTTAGTTCTTATATAAAATTATTCTATAGAACTCTTACAAATCCATCTGCTTTTGAAGATATTACTTTTTCAAATAGCTGCCTTTAACTGGAGTATATCCTATATGTTTTTTGTCTCATGGGTAAATTCATTAGTCAAGTGGCCTAGAAGAAATGCACTCCTCATTTATCAGTCTAGGTTCAGAAATGCTCATGGTATTCTTTGGTCAGGGAATGAAGGCTGTCAATTCAGGATGCTCCCATATCTGGGAATCTTTCCATTCTGTACTGCTTGAGAAAAGAGTCTTCATGCTCCATTCTGGTTTCAATGTAAAATATTACCTTTAGACAATTTTCAAAGACAAACATAACTACTTCACTGTAAATTATTATAACATAAAATGAGACAAAACCCCTACAAATTTCTTTGGGTTTGCACTTTATCACCTATAAAAAATTATTATAAAAATAACAATATGTTTACAAATTGGATGAGACATGTGGAAACACTTCTAGTTTAGTGTAAAAAGAATTGGGAACTTGTTCTTTATGTTAGAGTATGAGCCTGATATAGTTTTGTTTTGTTTTTTAATCTGGGGAAAAGGTGAATTCTTACTTAAAGCAATGTAGTTTCGAAAATAAAACGAAACAAAGCATCCAGTACTCAATATAATATATTTATTAAGGCACTGCTGATGATTATGATGATGATGATGATGATTTATATTGAATGACAATGACATCTAACATTTATGCATTACATAGAACTTACCATATCCTAGGCACAATTTTAAGCACTCTCTCTACATACATACACACACACTTACACACGTCTACAACTATTCAATCCTCATTTTACAGATGATGAATATAAGCACGGTGGGATTTAGTAACTTGCCCAAGATCACACACTGTTGAATACAAACAAATTGTGTTAAAATCTAGGTGTTCAGACAAGGAATTTAATGACTGCTGGAGTAGTCCCAGCAGTTTCAGAACTAGTCTTGAATATTAGTAGATGTAAGGAAACATGGAATTTGTCTTTAAAGAATCGAAGTTCTGTGACAAAAGAAAAAAAGTAGGCTAAAGCCCAATACACTGTGTATTTAGATTTAATATAAGAAAAAAAATCTTATACACATGGGTCACTCCTTCTGTTTGGAAATTTTTTTATTGTTCCTGTGGCAGATAGCAAAGTACAATTGAAAGAACATGATTTTGCAAGTAGATTGTTGTGGCTTTGAAGCCCAGTTTTACCATTTTTTTCTAACTGAATAACAAAGTGCAAGCTAATTTATCTTGTCAAAAGCTGGGGTTACACATTAATGGGCTGTTCCCAATTTTTTCGTGTGAAATATTTAAAAGGACTTTGTGAGACTCTTATGCAAAGGCACAACATATGGTTGGGTCAACACGGTTATTTTCCTGCTGTTTTCCTCCTTGGATCATTGATTCCTGCTACGCCACATACATTTTCTAAATCACAATCTCCCAGCCCTCTGATCTAGTCCTTCTCACTCTCAGCAAATCACCTTGCTCTCTACACCACAGGGAAGTATCTATCAGATGTGAACTCTATCGGTTTTATTTCCTATAGTTGAGAAGGCACGAACTGAGGTTTAATTATAATCATGTATTCTTAAGCAGAAACACATGAAATTCTGAGGGTGTGCAACCTGTCCGTAACTTTGAAGGCACACCACTTCACATTAAGTAATTCTCAAATTCTGGCTCTTAGACTACCTTAATAGAAGAGAATTAGATTGTCTATTAAAATCAAGACATTTGACCCCACCTTAGACCTTCTCAATCAGCATCTCTGGGGATTGGAAGCAGTAAAATGCATTCTTAGTAAGCTTCCTTTATGTGTCTCATGACCCTAAATTTGAGAGTCACTGCATTACTTTTAATAGAGATTATGTGTTCTTCTCTCGCCAGAGGGTTACCAGTTCTAGTATAATGCCTGGCGCTTGGGTAAAACTCAACAACATTTGAATGAATACCTGGATGAGTCCAGGACAATGGAAACTTTTCTCATTTCTGGAAAAAAATACATCCTTATTAAATTGATTGCAATTGCATAGTTTAGGTTTGGGTATCTCATTTCTTAGCATCTCTGTGCTTCAGACATTAGCAGAGCAGAGGGGCTTGACAGCAAAACTTTTCTGCTCCAGTGTACATAGCTTTACCTGTCTGGCTTCCCTTTGCAGTCCTGACCTCCTCTTTTTGTACTCTGCCTAAATCCCACTGACTACATTGCAGTTGCTTAAATACACAAAGCACACTCCCCTCAGAGTTTTGTTGCTCTATTTTCCTTCCTTTATACCCACAGGCTTGGTCTCTAATCTTGAATATTTACTCAAATGGCACTTTCCTAAGAGGACTTCCTTCATCCCTCCTATTTAAAATTGCAACTACATCCTTGTCCAGAATTCATAATCTCCTTCTGTGCTTTATTTCTGTGCAAAGTACTTATTAATTTACTTACTTATTGTTTATTATATACCTTCCAAACTTGGATTATAAATTCCACAAAGATAGGGATTTTAATCAGATTCATTCATTGCCATAATCTAGTGCCAAAAACAGTGTGTGGCACATACTAAATGTGCAATAAATAGTTTTGATTGTGACATAATATGAATGTTTTAAAACTTCCAACCTCTGCATTTGACACATAATAGTGTCCATCCTAATTGTGTATATATTTCATGTAATTTCTCTCTCTCAAAATTTGAATTATTATGACAGAAAAAAAGATTTTTTAAATCTTCAACAAATTCAGATATTTCCCAGGCATAACAAGGAGTATATTTTTTTAAATGGGTACCTACAAAAAGAGCAAGAAGGAAACATGAAACACTCAAAATATATGTAGATTTTGGCAGTTCAGGGATACTTTCTACTTTTTAAATAAGATTTATGGTAAAAAGTTAGATCCCCCTCTCAATATCCAATCTATCTATTCCCTATATCTCATCTATCACTGTAAATTTTCTTCATCCTCCACTTTCATTTCTCATTATCTTTTCTGTAGCCACTATTGGCCAAACCACCTTCATCTTTGGGCAATTTTTGCAAATTATATGAACTTGGTGTAGTAATTTGAAAATTGTTAAAGAGCTCTTCTCTTTGGCTTTCTGATTATGTGATCTTTTCCCTAGTCACCTGGAATCATCAGTCTGCCTCAGATTCTGGAGAGTGGGTTGTATAGATTAGGGCTTGTTGCAGAAGGAATACAGTGAGAAATATGGAAAATATATCCCACTTCCCATCTTAATAAATGGATTTTACAGCCAGAAAACAGTTTGCTAGTGGATTTTCTTGAGAAAGACTAGTCTGAATTCCTTCATCTCCCCCTTTCTCTCTACATAGGCCCAGGCTTAGGACTCATCTTACAGAGTTTCCTATTGTGAAGAAAACTCCTTCCATGTGGGATGCCCATTGTTAGGAGTATTTGGATGGAGGAGAAATAACCTATAAACCTATCTTTTTCTGATTTGGGAGTAGGTAGTAGAGTGTAAGGGAAAGGGAAGGAAGAACAGGGAGCAAAGAGAGAAGAGAACATAACACTACAAACTTGCTTCTCCATGCCCTTCCCTCATGAGATTATCTGTACCTCTCACAAGTACCCACAGGAAAAATAAAAATCAGGGAGAACAGAGTGGGTGGGGGGGTTATGTGACACATTTTTTAAAATCCAAGACAGAATAAACACTACCTAAAAAGGAACAAATTATCAGTTTTGACAGGTCTTTATGCAGAATCAAGAATTCAGTTACCTACGCCATCCCCTCTGCTGACCGATGGGTAAGAGATAAGAAGGAGGTCACAGACAAATAAGCTATAAATGACATAATTCGTATGTTTTTGTGTGCCTGTATATTGTTGTTTGAATTGAATTTTGTGACCTTGTTACATCTAAATCAAATCACCTTGCTCCCCTGCTTCAAACTCTTATTATCTTTCCCTTAAGACAAAATATAAATTCTACAAGATCCTGCAGGATCTGGCCTTGGCATATTTAAGTGATGTCGTAGTGCTTAAGCTTCTTCCTGGGTCACAATGCTTCAATAGATATTCCTAGTTCTTAAACATGCCAAGCACTTTCCAGCACAGGGTGCTTTCATTTGATGCTACCTCTGTCTAGAGCATCCCCTTCTCCATCCTTCACCTGTCTTTTCTAACTTATCCTTTGGGTCTCATCTGAAATGTTACCTAAGAATTGTTCTACAATTTCCCAATCAATCTATAATAGCCTTGATCTCATTATTTTTAACGTTCTCTCTGTATCTTCCTACCAGTATAATATTCTGTAATCATATATATATATATATATATATATATATATCTTTCATGTATCTAATCTCCATGTGTTTGGGGACCGTATCACTATTTTTTCACTAACAACTATTCATTTATCATTAATGCCTGACACAAAATGGGCAGTCCACATTTTCAGAGATTAAAACTTTAAATGTTCTTCTTTATAAAAACTTGGCATAGATTTTTTAAAGAATATATTTGATTTCTGCTTTACCATGTCCCTGAAGTTACAACATCAAAATTTCATAGTTATGTATTTATTTTCTTAAGCACCATTAACACTGCCTGGTTATTTCAGCCTAAGTGTTTTTAACCTTGAAGGGCCTTAAGTAAATTGCATTTTCAAACATATAAATTCTTACTCGGAATGGGTGTAAATAAAAGATAAGAAATCATGATCTACCACTAAATGGAATCCATTTCCATTTTCATTACTGACTCACCAGCATCACTCACACTAATAAGCTATGTTTTAGAAGTGCATTTATTTCCTAGACTAAAGAGAGTGAGGTAAATATGGTTCCTGTTACATTAACCTGATGATTTGTGTGTTTTATTTATTTATTTTTATTATTTTTTTCTGTGTGTGTGTTTTAGTTTCTTAGCTGCTAAAATAAATGTCATACAGTAGTTTAGCTTAAACAATGGGAATTGTTTTGAAGTCCAAAATTGAGACATCAGCAAGGCAATGCTTTCTTCTCAAAGACTGTGGCATTCTGGGGCTGGCTGCAGGTGCTTGGATTTTCCATCTCATGGTAATGCACATGTTGGTGTCTTCTCCTTTCTCTTCAAGGTTTCATTGGTTTCCAGTATTCCAATGTATTGGAATGTAATTGTTCAACTTGAGGTTCACAAAAGTTTATTGAGGCTTAAGTCAGATTCTAAATGTATATTCACTCAAGACCTTGAATGGTCTCATTTTTGCTATCAATATCATAATGCCTCTGAAGGTGGCTCTAAGATTTAGCAGGCAATTCATCAATTGTGGTATTAAATTTTTTCCCAATTTGTCCTATATCCCTGGAATTAGAGGTGTGAACTCAGGAAATTTGCTTAATTCTTTGAACCTGAGAGTCATCAGCTTTAAAATGAGGATACTTATAATCACCTTCTAGAGTTGCTAATACATGTAAAAGCACTAAACACTGAATCTTAACATAGTAGGTACTCAACTAATGACAGCTACTGTAAAGCATAGAACAGCACACAGTGAGTGCACAAGAAATATTGTGAGATGTAGGTTTCAGCTTCTATCCTTATGTAGGTTGCACAAATAAGAGAAGCACTATGAGATTTCTTTTAACTCTTCATTTGCTTGAGCATTGAGTGAGGAGTGATTTTCTTTTCCTCTCTCCTTAACACCAAAAAATTCCAACAAAACTATTGATACATTGACAAATTGCTATATCTTGTGTATGTCTACCAAAATATATATTTGTTAGCCTGTTAGCTGTTATCTTTTAAAAATATGTATTTTTTTTTTAGATTTTTAGCTTTTTCTCTTGGGACTCCCTATTCAGTGGAACAGTTTACTTTGTGCACATTTTTTTTCTCATCTTCAAATTTGCTTTGATACAACTTTATTTCAGGATTTTACCTATTGTCAAGCATGTATTAAAGATAGCTTCTTATTATCACAATCACATTATGCCAAAGAAACAAATTATAGTAATTCTATATACAAATGCTTATTAAAAAAAGACTTTTTTATATCTGAATAACTTAACAGATCTTTAACTAATTAATAACTGAATATTAATTGGTCATCAGCTAGGAATTTGCATGGTGTCATCAGTATGACCTGGCCAGTCATTCCAGTTGAGACTAATTATTCTGTGTATCAGCATATGAAAGTGAAGATACCATTGCTTTTATTGGTGATCTGGGCTTTAAAAATACAGTCAAAATTTGAATCAAATGTTGTTAATAGTAAAAGAAGTATCCTATGAAGTATTATTAGAGCATCTTCTCAATGACTATGTTGCAACCTTACCACATTTGCCACTAATTCCTATTATTTTGAGATGAGCTCTGTGTAAAATTTAGCACCCTTACTCATTCTTCTTTTTGTCATTCTGTCATTAGCATCTGTTTGATCTCTATCAAGTGCATAAAATTGCTAGGAGGAAGGATTATACATGCAAACAAATGTTTAAGAATCTGCTTTAAAATTGTTCTATCTGAATAGCAGTGATACTGCAGAAGGTAGTGGTGGGTTAAGTAAAGAGCATTTATAGCAAATGTAAATAGTAGAATATAATCAGCAACCGGAGAGTCATCTTCTATCTCGATTTGTGGTCTTATTGGACCCATTAAAATTATTTACAGTAATTCCTCACTTTCTTTAGGTGTTCTCCTCAATTCTGGTTCATGGCATGTCTCTTTTATATTTACCTAAATAAACCATCTTCTCTGCTGCAACTCTGATTGCGTTTAATGGAATCACACCAAATTTTAAAAATTAAAAATCTTACTTTCACATAATCTGTTTCTCATGTGAATTTTGGAAAAACATCAAGATAAGCAATTGAAATTTTGGCTTTTCATATTTTCTTGACTTTTGCAAAATGCAGCTACAAAATTGGGCTCTAAGAAAAATAAACACATAGGTACTTCTCTAGACTTACATAAATGGCAGACAGGAAGACTAAAGGGTGTAGCTGTTTTGGTCCTGTGACTTCATTGTACATAAGGCAGTGGTCATATTTCCCAAAACTTGACTCTGAGGAATGTTTTACTGGGAACCAACACAAGGCTGAATTTCCAAAAGTGTAGATTTCCCCAGGAAAGTATAGATTTCCCCAGGTTTTAGGTAGAAGCCCTATGGAAGTCAATTTCAAAATAAGCACCAGATACTTCCTTCAAATATTTAATGTAAGGCAATTGAAATCATCTTGAAAAGTGCTAGAATTACCTTTGCTCTTAGGAGGGTTTTTTAATTGGGAGTATATGGGCTTATACACAAAGGGGAACCTTTGGAGAAGACTGAGTTGCAATGACCTCCCCAAGGTTCCAATAATAGGGACTTACAGTATCTAATAGAACTGCTCTAGAATTTCAGAATGTGGGTTTCAAGTTCTATAGTCCATGAATAATGGACACAAACAAGGGACATTAAGCCATGTAGCACTTTTTTGACATATTACTTCCATCAGTTAAGTCTTGGTTATCAGGCATTTTTAGAGGTCATTTACATGAAGTACCTCTCTAATAGTACCAGTTATCAAAACTGAGTGGAACAAATATGCAATCAAACTTTTTTAATTTAATTCAAATATATGAATTAGTTCCCGCTGTTTCAACATGTATCCAACCAGTATTTGTTAGAATTAAATGATTATCTCCAAGTGAGAAATATAGTATGTTGGTAATCATTAGCACTTCATTGACCAATTTGGAATCACTGAATAAAACTGACCAATTTTTTGTTTGAATAATAAAAATAAGAAAAAAGAAAAGATCTTTCCCCTTTGGCACTGCTAATTCTTTTCAAATGATAAATAAGGAAATATTAGCAGGAAGTTAAAAAATAACTTACCTGTTTAATTTAGCATTAGCTCCCAAAGGGCACAGAACATAAACTCAATTATTAAAATTCTTAGAGGCCTTCCAACTCCTATTTTATATTTAGAAAACTGCCCCTAAAATTAACAGAATTGAGATCTGCAATATTTATGATCTCTAATAAAACTTGTTTTCAATTTGTTTACATAGCTAATGTTACAAGATTTTGGATAAATGTTTGAGTTATTGTTTCCTCGAGATGTTCAAATACTTTATTAATACCATTCTTAATAGTGTTTTCCCTATTTGGGGATATCACAAGGACATGCAATGATGTCCCCAGCATTTTTATATTTCCTTAAAGTCAAGGAGCTTAGAAGTATTTGAATCCTTCAGGTGAATTGTGACAATCTGATTGTATTTTCTACATGTATTATATGGAATTTCTATGAAATACTTTTTAAAGGAAGGGAATGGTCATACTAGTTCTCCCCTTTTGCTTTTCCACTGCCTAGTACATAGATGGTATAAGTGTGATTCAGGCAACGTTTTTGAACCACAAGTTTATTTTAAGGATGGAAGTTGATGCTGGGATTATAGGTAATTGTTTCATATTTGCTCCTCTAGATTCATACTTTGCCTCTTGTAATTCTGTTCTATGCTCTAAAGAGCCTGATCTCTACTGGCTGTCTCACACCAGCTCCCTTGCCTTCTGAAATCAGGTTAGATTTGGCTAATGAGAGAGCCCAGAAAGATTTTGGAAGTTGTAGTTGTTAGGTTCAGGTGTCAATGGTGCCCAGTTGTTCTGTTGCTGTGGACTTAAATCATCAGTAAGTGGAACTCATTTAATATTGATTACATCTGCAGTCAGATAAGGTGCGCGCTCTCCACAGTGAGTGGCATCTAATTTAATGGTGAATTAAAAGGAGAGTCAGAAGAGAGCTGGGTGGCCCAGCAAAGCTCAGAGCTCAGACCCAGATGTTTGGAGATGCAGAAAAGAAATGCTCCAGGGAAAACCATTTGAATCAAGAGGCCTGGAGGGAAGACCAGCAGATGTGGCTGTGTGGCTTCCCATGTGATACAGAAAACCAGAAGAAAGTCAATTGCCTTTCTTTTCCTCTGAGGGACTATTAAATTTGTAACTAAATACACCCTCTTTATAAAGATCAATTCATTTCTGGTGTATTGCTTTCTGGCAGCCTTAGCGAACTAAAACAAAGGTTAAGAAGAAAGCAAGTTAGGAGTATTTATTCTTTCCCTTCTCCCTCTGCCGGGTTATAGACAGACAAAGGCAATGTTTCGCTAACAAAGGCCTTATATCCTATAAAGTAGCCCTTTTCCATAGACTTAGCTCTTGCTGAATGTTGCTGACAGCTCCTCCTCCGTTCTCCTTTAAGTGGAAGTGGCTTCCTGATCATGCTGGTCTCTGTAAGTTTTACCACCTCTTACTCTACTTTATCAGTCAGAGTCCTAGGAGCAAAATGATGGCACACTCAAATTGGGCAGTGTGCAGAAAGTTTAACAAATGGACTCTTCACAAAAGTGATAGCTGGATTTGGAAGAAACAACTACTATCCCTAGACCTGAAAAAATTGAGGCAAGGGAATTGTTAGGTAACCTGGAGAAAGAAAGCCATTTGGGAAGACTGTCTGTAAAGATGTTTCGTAGAGGTCCACATAGAACCCATAATGTCTAAGCAGGGAGGGAACCAGGGGAGTGATTTCTCAACCTCACTTCCTTCCTACCCTCTTACTGCCAGCGCCGTCTGCTGGCAAAACCAAACAGAAGCTAGAGGGCATGAGAAGCTATTGATGTAGATCTTGTGGCTGAGCCCTCTGGGCATAAAGCAGGGTGGCGAAGCATGGAAGGTGACGATCCATGGGCATGCAAAAGAAATACACCTGCCTTCTCATCCCATCATAATCTTATTAATTACTTCCTTAGGTGTGACATTTGTTTCTTTAAGGATCCCTGACTGATAGAGTAATAGGTGTCAGAAGTAGAACATCAAAATATGAGGCTGGAATTTATTGTTCATACATTCCTAACTGAGGTTGAGAGTGGAGAACCACAGTCTCTTAAAGGAACTAAAAAATTATCATCTCACATAGCCATAAGGTAAATAGAGCCAAAGTTTGATTGTGAAAATTAGTGTAAACTAAAATGCAAAATCTTACCAAGTCTTTTATGCCAAAGTAATAGTTGTGGTTGGGAGAAACCAGGGCCCTGAGATGTAGCTGGGACCAATTAGGTAGAAATTATGGGCTGATAATTTTTAAAAGTACTTTTATTTAAGAAAAAAAATACACTTAGAAACACCAAAAATATCTTAGTTCATTTAACCATAGGCATATTTAAATAAGTACCCATATGATCATTATAAAACTTGTGGTTGCGCACTAAAAGTTTCATAAACTAATTTAAAATTAAGACGAGAAAAAAAAATCTACAAATTCAGAAAGCAAAGTTCTTAAATTCTAAATATTAAACACTAACTTAAATACCATTCGGTCAGCTGTCAAAACTGTGACTGTTCTCAAAACATCAAGTAGAAAGTTGTTACAAATATCTATATTGCTATAGTGGTGACCGATGTTACTAAATATTTTCCCGATTTCAGGAAAATGTGAAAACCCAAATTATTAGGCATGGACTTGTTATGGAATCCCCTCAGGGCAGTGAGTCAGAGCTTACAGATTTGTTGAAGGGAGAAAGCAAAGCGAGAAGGCCACTCACTGGGAGCCAGTGAAACCTGCCAGTGAAAGGAGAGAGAATGGTTCTGGTTTTCTTTCTGATTTTTAAAGGGAAAAACCCTGCTGGGAGGGAGGGTGGGACGTGCAGCTGCAGACACCACCAGGGGTTATAGGCAGGAACAGGTCATGACCTTATGCCTGTGGTTATCTGGTCTTGCTTCATTTGCCTTTTGGTGGCTGGGGCAGTGGCACATCTGTGATCATCTATCTTGCTGCTACATCAGGTTCTGTCAAAGAGGCTGAGGGGAAAGAAGCTGAGGGGCCCCCAGGTCACAGAGTCCATTTTATATGTAAAGTTCTTTTTTCTGAGACCTGATACAAATATTTTTACCATTAACATATGAAAATCTTAACCACCTATAATGGATATCTTAGTTAGCTTATCCACATAGATCCATAGGCATATTTAAAAAAAAATCTAAGTAAACATTGTAGTCTGTTTGTATATTATGTTTCATAAACCAATTTAAAATTAAAGCAAGAAAGGAAAAAACTCTGTATCAGAGTTTCTTAAATTCTAACTACTAAACACTACCTTAAATACCATTTAATTAACTATCAAAAATGTGTGAATTCTCAAAATATAAAGTAAAAAGTTATTACATATACCAACTTTTTTATAGTAATGAGCTACGTTACTAAATCTTTTCAAATGTTTGATTTCAGGAATTTATTTCATCTATTATTACTATAACTGCCTACAGTTTTTTTCCCCATAATTTCTGTTGTAAAACATAACATATACATATATAAGGAAAAGAAAGAAAAAAACAATAACTTTCAAAGCACACTTCAGCAAGCAGCTATAGAACAGGTCTCAGAGTTTGTTATGGGCTACAATTCCCTCATCTCAGATTTTTCCTTCTAGCTGTTCCAAAACACTGGAGGCTTTACCAGAGTCATAATAATGGAATCACACAGTATCTATCCTTTTGTGTCTGACTTATTTCACTCAGCATTATGTTCTCAATGTTCATCCATGCTGTCATATGTTTGGGACATCATTTTGTCTAAATGCTGCCTAATATTCCATCATATGTATATACCACGTTTTGTTTATCCACTCATCTATTGATGGGCACTTTGATTGTTTCCATCTCTTGGCAATTGTGAATAGTACTGCTATGAACATCGGTGTGAAAATGTCTGTTCATGTCACTGCCCTCAACTCTTCTGGGTATATACTGAGTATCGGTATTACTGGATCATAGGGCAATTCAATATTTAGTTTTCTGAGGAATCACTAAACAGACTTCACAGCAGCTGAACCATTTTACATTCCCACAAACAGTGAGTGCTACAATTTCTCCACATCCTCTCCAACATTTACAGTTTCCTGTTCGTTTCATAGCATCCATTCTTATAGGTGTGAGAGTATATCTCATTGTCATATCAATTTGCATTTCCCTTATAGCCAATGAAGATGGGCAGCTCTTCATGTACATTTTAGCCATCTGTATTTGCTCTTCAGAAAATGGTAAAAAATTGAAAGCATTCCCCTTGAGATTGGGAATGAGAAAAGGATGCCCATTGTCACAACTAGTATACAGCATTGTATTAGAAGTTCTAGTTGGAGCAATTGGACAGGAGAAAGAAATAAAAGGCATCCATATAGGAAATTAAGAAGTAAAACTTTCATTATTTGCAGATGACATGATCCTATACTTAGAAAGCCCTGAGAAATCTACAGTAAAACTACTTGAGCTAATAAACAAATTCAGTGAAGTGTCAGGATACAAGATTAATGTACAAAAATCAGTAAAGTTTCTATATACAAGCAAAACCTACCTGAGGTGACAACTAAGGAAAAAATTTCATTCAGAATGGTGACCAGAAGAATCAGATATCTAGGAATAAGCCTAACAAGGGATGTCAAAGACTTATGCACAGAAAATTGCAAAAAAATTGCTAATAGAAATTTTAAAAAATATCTAAATAGGTGGAAACCATGCTCATGGATAGGAAGGTTGAATATCATAAGTTGTCAATTGCACCCAAACTGATCTATAGATTCAATGCAATACAAATAAAAATCCCAACAATCTTCTTTGAAGACTTGGAAAAGCTAGTTATTAAATTTATATGGAAGGGAAAGAGACCTTGAATAGCTAAAGATATAAAAAAGAAAAGCAACTGGGAGGACTATCATTTCCTGACTTTAAAGCTTACTATAAAGCCACAGTGGTCAAAAAAGCATTTTACTAGTACAAAGACAGAAGGACTGACCAGTAGAATAGAATCAAGGGTGCAGAGATTGACCACCAAATTCACAGACATTTGATATTTGAGAAAGCCCCCAAATCCACTGAACTGGGACAGAATAGTCTTTTCAATAAATGAACATGGGAGAACTGGATTTCAATAGCCAAAAGAATGAAAGAGGACCCATACCTTACACCCTCTAAAAAGGTTAATTCAAAATGGATCAAAGACCTAAATGTAAGAGCTAGTGCCATAAAACTTCTAGAAAAAGAATGTGGGGAAACATCTTCAAGATCTAGTAGTAGGAGATAGCTTCTTAAACTTTACACCTAACGCACAAGCTGTGAAATAAAAAATAGACAAATGGGAACTCCTTAAGATCAAGAGCTTCTGTGCATCAAAGGACTTTGTTAAAAAAAGTGAAGAAGCAGACAACTTAATGGGGAAAATATTTGGATACCACATATTGGATAAATGCTTGATATCCTGTGTACATAAATTATACAGCTCAACAACAAAAGGACAAATGACCCTATGTAAAATGGGCAGAGGAAATGAATGGGCTGACAAATTTTTTAAATTTTTATTTTAAAATACTTTCAAACTCTCTTCACTTTCCCTTTCTTTCTTTTCTTTTTTTATTGTGGGAACATATATACAACATAAACTTTCCCATTTTAACCACTCCCAAGCATACAATTCAGTGGAAATAATCACATACAAAATGTCAAGCACCTTCACCATGTTCCATTACTAAAACATTCCCATCTCACAAAACAGAAGCCCTACATCCATTCAGCTTAAACTCTTTATTCCCTCTGTTACCATCCATGGGAACCTGTGCTCTAATTTCTGTCTCTAGGAGTTTGCACATTCTCTGATATTTTCTTTGTAATTACCTTGGGGCTTAAATTTAATATCCTAAATCTGTAACAATCTTGTTTGATCTAACACCAACTTAACTTCAATAGGAGAAACAAACTATGTTTCGATAACCTTTCACACCCCCAACTTTATGTAGTTCGTGTCATAAATTTCATGGTTATGCATTATAAATCTGTAACTACTGATTTATCATTACATTTTATGTGTTTGTGTTTTGGATTCTAAAAGAGGTAAAAAGTAGAGAAACAAACCAAAAATATAATAGTACTGGTATTGTATTTACCCATGTTACCCTTACCAGAAATCTTTATTTTTTTACATGCCTTCTATATATTGTCTATTTTCCCTTCCTTTCAACTTGCAGACCTCTCTTTACCATCTCTTATAGGGTTCAACTAGTAATGATGAAATCCCTTAGTTTTGTTTATCTGAGAATGTCTTAATCTCTCCCTCAATTTTGAAAGACAATTTGCTGGATACAATTATTGATTGGCAAGTTTGCTGGTTTGAAATTGTTAAGTACCCCAGAACAGCCTTATTCTTCTAATCTTGATTCAATATTGTAAGGTGAGGACTTTTGATTGGTTTGTTTCCATGGAAATGTGACACACCCAAATGTGGATGTGACTTTTTGATTAGATGGAAATGTGACTCTGCCCATTCAAGGTGGGTCTTGATTAGTTTAATTGAGTCCTTTAAAAGAGGAAACATTTTGAAGAGAGCTTAGAGGTGACACAGAGACAGTTGGAGATGCAGGAAGAAAATGCCCCCAGGGAAATGAAACCAGAAGCCAAAGGACCAGCATGTACATTCCCAGATGGGCCTTTCTTAAATCAAGGTTTCTTTTTCTGGATGTCTTTTTTGGATATTTTTATGGCCTTAGAACTGTAAACTTGAAACTTAATCCCTTTCTTAAAAAGCTGTTTCAATTTTTGTATATTGTATTCCAGCAGCATTTAACAAATCAAGAGTTTTTTTTTGTTTTTTGTTTTTCTTTCAGCACTGTAAATATATCATCCCACTGCCTTCTTGCTTCCATGGTTTCTAATGAGAATTTTGCACTCAATCCTATTGAGTCTCCCTTGTATGTGATGCATTGCTTCTCTTTGTGGCTTTCAGAATTCCCTTTATTCTTGCCATTTGACGTTTGATCATAATATGCCATGGAATAGGCCTGTTTGACCTCATTGAGTGTCTTGGATGTGTATATTCATGTTTTTGGTTATATTTGGGAAATTTTCAGCCATTATATCTTTGATACTTTCTCTACCCCTTTTTCTCTTTCTTCTTTTTCTGGGACTCCTATAATGTACCTACTGGTATGCTTGATGGCTTCACACAGGTTCTTGGGTTCTGTTCATTTTTCTTCACTCTTTTCTGTTCCTCAGATGAATTGTTTCAGTTATCTTATCTTCAAATCACTGACTCTTTCCAGTTGCTGGTACTAACCTTCCCACTAAACCCCTCTAAGGAATTTTAATGTCTGTTACTATAATTTTCAGCTCTGTTCGGTTCCTTTGAGTAATTTCCATTTCCTATTGATATTTTCCTTATGTTTATCTGTTGTTTTCCTGAATTCCTTTAATTCTTTGTCCATGTTTTCCTTTAGCTCTCTGCACATAATTAGGACCAGTTTAAAAAGAAAATGTCTGGTATGTTCCAGGTCTGATTCTCCTCATTGATGGTTTCTGGTGCTTTAATCTTTTCTTTTCCCTGGGCCATCATTTCTTTCTTTTTATGTTTTGTAATCATTTGTTGAAATGTGGACATTTTGATATTTTAACATGCTGTTGCTGGAATGTATACCCAGAGTTATGTTGTCTTTAAGCTTATATCCATCTAGTGTTATGTCAGAGCTTTATTTGAATACCAAGAGTTAACAAAGAAAGAAGGAAATTAAGATAGAGAGAAAGAGAAAAAGAAAATTGAGACACCTTTTACAGTCTTTACAGATTGATCTTCAAGGCTTATACATTCAATAAATTTACAGAATAGCTTTAGGCCAAAGCATGGAGGTTTCCCTAATCCTTTGTGTATATGTGTCTTTTAGTCTTCAGCATGTGCATGTGACCTTAGGAATCCCCCTATTTACATGGATGCAAATGTCTCCTCTTCCCTGATAAACACTTTCCTCACAACCCTGGGCACTTCACTGTAGTTCTTATTGCCAAAAATCTCTTTTCCCAGAGAGCTATGACTTAACTGCTCTCCCGCAGTGTTCCAGAGCTCTGTTATCTGCTTTTTACATGCAAGGCAAGTTCTGAGATGGGGAGCCTGCCACAAGTATCCTGATTCTTAAGAATAAATAAGAGTAACAGGACAATCCCTTAGGATTTTGGAGTAAATTCATACCCTATTCTGCCAACAACTATTCACCATTTGAAAAGCAGCTCTTGTTGTGCCATAAGGTCCTGGTAGACTCTGAATGCCTAATCATGGGACATCAAGTGGTTTTGTAAGCCAAGCTTCCAAGAATGTAAAAAAAGGACAAGGACAGTGCTGAGGTGTAAATGGGGTGAACTCTCCTCATTATTCTACATTTGCTAGTCTGGTTCAATTCTTTACTTTTTTCTACCCTGCCAGGTCCTCTCAGAGTTTTAAAAGCATCACCTGGACTCCTGGACTCTTTAGTCTCTAGTTGTATTTGGCAAATGGGAGGTATCGAACTGGAAGAAATAAATATTAAGATCCTGTTCTACTTCCCTGCTGAGTTAAGGTTTAGCAGTGGTTGGGTTCTTCCATCTAAGGTCAAAGCTCCCGTTGAGCTCTCCTATTCCTATGGCTTCAGCTCTATGTTCCTCTATAGCATCCTCCTCTTGACCCTTCGTGCTAAAGATAATATTATCTTCCCCTGTTAGTCTTTTGGGTCATCACCAGTCTCTGTTATTGTTCTTAACCTTCCCCACAACTTCCTTTATTAACCTGTCAAACATCACTCCCCTTTGATTATGAAATCTATTTTCCTAAATAAATAATACATGAAAAAAGAGGACCCTGGGAAAATATGATGCCATATTGGACTCCTTACTTATGGAAAGAAATATCTATCTTTTTAAAGGCACTGTTTATTTGTGGTTTTCTATTATAGGCAGACGGGCATAAACTTACACTTTTATAACTCCTCTCAACTTGTCTGGGAAATGCTGCCCCTCATTTCTTTCTTATCGGCCTCATCCTAGTATCCGCTGTATCCCATGGATGTTTTTCCTTCTGCATGTCAATAAAGTTAGTGCCTTTCCCATTCACTGTGAGCTCAGAATGACTAATTTTATCATTATCTAGCATTTACATACCATCAAAATGTTGCAGATATGCCCTGAACTCAGCAGATAATCAATGTACATTATTGATAAGAATGGCATTTTCCCCATTTATTCAGGAACAGTCAAACGTCACAGGCTTCTAAGTGAAGAAAACCACTATAGTTTAAATATTTTCTTACTGGATTCTTACCATGAGTCTGTCTTATGACAAGCTGTTTCTTTTTTCTGACTTTATATGAAAAGCAATGTGGGAGAATATCATTGGGGGACATTTTAGTAAAGAAAGAAGGATATGGCAGAGTTCTTGTCTCAAGCCTTACCATATCTCCCTTGATGGTTGTGCGCTGAGGCAGCCTCTGGAGTGAATAACCCCAGAAGACCTTTTTGCTGGGTATGAGCCTGTCAAAATCAGTTTTAGTGACCTAAGTGAAAGCTGCTCTCCTGTGAGCCTCTCACTAAGGGATGATTCTGTCTGTGTGTGTCTGACCCACACACATTCATGAAAATTAGAGGCCCTAGAAAGACAAAACTTTTCCTGTCTTGGGGCATTTATTTATCCTTAGCAGCTAGCTTATGCCTGGAACATAACAGGAAATCAAGTAAATAATTGCAGACAAATTAGACTTCACTTAAAATAAGGCACAGTATCCTTTGTAAAACCTTTCCTTTCCACCATTGTCCATAACCCCCAAACTTTCAATATTGTACAGTTAATTTTCACTCCTTCTGTGATTCCTTAGTAATTTATATGTTTTTCTTACAGCAATTTTCATGATATCTCACTAGTCTTTCCAACTGCTTATATATAATTATCAAACATAGCAGCTATACAGCTGATCATTAAAACCTCAGACTCTAAGTCCCAGCTCTGCTATTTCATAGCTATATCATCTTAGTTAAATTACTTAACATTTGGAAGACTAATTTTCCTTATTTGTAGAATGGGGAAAATTCATTCATTTATGTAGAAAGTATTTGTTAAGTGCTTAATAGTGCCAGATGCACATATTAGTATTGGCAGTAGAATCAAAAACAAAATAAAAGGAAGAAAGGAAAGAGGACGAAGTCCTTGCCCTCATGTAGGTTACCTTCTCAGTGTGGAGTCTGACCACAAACAAAACAAAGAAACAACAAAACCTCACAAATTTATAATTACTCTGAAGAAAATAAAGTGAGGTGAGGAAACAGAGATTAACAGAGCTGACAAGGAATCCTAGTATTTATTAAAGAAACTGGTCTGAAGATTGAAGGAGACCCTTAAATCCTTAGGACTATGTACAGATATTTTTTTTTTCTTCTTGGTGCATAGCAGGATTGAACTTCCTATCATCTTTAGAATTATCTTCTGACTTATTTTGGCCCTTGAAAGTTGGACAGAAGGGAGTGTGTGCAGAAATTTTAGGAGGAGACAGTGTAAAGATTTGGTATGCCCCTTTTCTCCTGCTGGAATTTTTATGGCAACATTTATTGAAATAGGACCTCCTTCAGCTCAGACCTGCAGGTAGCCTGAGATGTGAAGATTAATTTTCCTGTAGCATTTTCTGTCCTATCCTTACTGATACAAGTCTTATTATGGTGCCTGGTATCCAGAAAGCACTTGTTGAGTTCCTATTATCATTGTTGCACTCAATGTTACTATATTTAATTTTATTATAGTAATGTTTACACCAACAATGTAGAAACATAGTAGATAGTCAATAGCTTAGTCTTGAATATGTGCATGTTTTAAAGCATTAAAGTGCAAGTTTTTGGATTTTAGCTTCATAAATGGGAAAATTAAAGTCCAAGTAATTCAAATTACTTGTCAGAGGCAGCAGTATAGTTGCACTGAGATCCAGAGGTCCCCTCAGCAGAAAAATTAAACTTCACATTTTGAATGGTATTTTTATCTTTGTTAGTAAATAAAACTGGGAACAAAAGCTTTGAAGTCATTTAGCTATAATATATCATAAATCTAATTATAAATGAAAAAAACTTAAAAATCGTGTATATACATAAAAAGTTTAACCCGGTGAAATATTGTTAGAAATGGTAAAATCTTGTCCCAAAATGTCAATGAAAATGAACAATGGCTATATATTTATAGGCACAAAAGTTAAACTTTAAAAGAAAATAACTAAGTAGCTTAGCTGGACAAAAATGCCAGTTTGAATTGAAATGCAGCTTCCCTTAAACTTTTGCAAAGGCAGCCACAGAAAAAAACATAACTTTCTCTGGTGCCGGAAATTGCTAACAGCACCAGATAAATTTGCTAGTTGTGAAACATGTAAGGACAGATCTGGACAGGGAGGGAAATGCAAAACATATCAGTGGCAATTTTTTCAGTGGATAAAATTAAATCAGAGGGAAATCAAGTTTACTGGAACATAAATATAAATGATAAAATGAGAACTACATTTTCCAAAATAAGAACTTAAATAAAATAAATCTAGTATCTACAAAATCAACTCCATGATTTAAAATTCTGTAAATGAAATTGGTGATATCCTAGTTCTGATAAATGCTACAAACTAGTGACTTTATTAAAGTTCTTTATAGAACTATCTACTACCGCAATGGCTACAGCCAAAAATTAAATTGAATGTGTATTATATGCTAATAACAAATACAGCACAATCACATTAGCGTCTTTAATAGACTTGATTTGAAAATATGAAGGTAGTATTTCTTCTAAGTCAATCAAACTACCAGTATAACTTACTCTGCTATAGGACGTGAAGAAAAAAGAATTATACAATAAACTAGGAGATAGAGTTATACTGTATTTGTAATTTTCCTGTTAACAGGACATGTTAACCATGAGAAATTTCCTTTTGCTTCATTTTGTTATCGTTTTTCTTTATTCAGAGCTCACAGTAATGATTCTGTTACTCTCAAAAGAAACCTTACCAATCAGCTAAGTTTCTAACAAATAGTTTCTAGGAACTGCACAATTCAGCTTGTGTGGGTATTACAATAAAGCACAAACCCACAAACTACCACACTAATAAAAATGATCTAATTCTTCAGTTTTTAGCAATAAAAAACTCACTTCAGTTAAGCTACATACTTACTTTATTTATAAGCTGCTTTTGGATTCAGATAAGTGAACATAATAATTTTAATAAACTATTACTTATCTATCTCTCCTATATTGTCATATAACTATATGACTTAAATTTTATGATTTGTGGACTATATTGGAAACAATATGAACAAAGTTTGAACAAATTTAAACAGGAAAAAATCATGTTTTATGCTCTATAGTGAATATTCTGAAGAATATTCAGTGAACTCAGATGCCTCAAATGGTTTGACTAGTGAGTTAGCAGAGGAAGTCAGATTCCCCTGAATTCTTAAAAGGTATTAAAAGTTTCTTCCACTAACACATTCTACTGGGTTTATCAAATCTTCCCACAGAAGTTTAGTCATTAGGCAAATTGATGAGTCTTTACTACTCTCATCATGTTTCATTGTCACAGAATTACATTCATCCTCCCTTAACCAGTACAACGTATGGTTTCCTTGGTTCAGTTGAAAAGGATGCATCCTAGGAAAGATAAATTATTCTATTATCATCAAAACATTATTAAATGTTCATATTTGTAGGAAGCAGCTCTGAGTGCTTTAACCGGGAATTAATTAGAATCACTTCCTGTCTTGTTGGAGGTTACAGTGTGAGATGTCCGGACAGCAAGACGCAAGCATTGTAAGGTCATGTATTAAAAACATGAGGTAAAAGATGAAGTAAGTAATTTTTTACCATGAACGTTACCCCTCTTAGGCAAAGTGTATCAGTGACGTGGTTGAAAAAGGAGACCCTCGGGAGATTCATGTCACCGTGAATCACCTCCACTCCACCAATCATGTAGGAAAGACTCCTGCTGAAACCCCAGGATTTGACAGAGTGTTCTTCAAACAAGAGCATGATAAGAAAGGGAAGGCACAGTGAGATTTTTTTTCCCCTTAATCATCCATTTCCCATCTCAAAAATAATTAAAGGGGAAGGGATTAAAGACTTCCATCTGTTCTACATACATCTTAAATGCTTTATACACTGTATAAAGGGGTTAATAAAAGGGATAAAATAGGGAATAATCTAGTTATTGGCAAATATCACAGAGCACCATAATAGAAATGTGAACACCTTTCAGATTGGTAGAGATTTAAACCCATGTTTAGAGATTATGCCCACTTTAGAGATTAGATTTCTTTAGTATGACCAACATCACAGTATTCCCACTTTACTCACCATTTCTAAATGATCCTCAAATCTTATTAATTTTAGCATATCCCTAGCTCTCAAACTCATCCCTTCTTCACCTTTTTCAGGAAAACCCAATTAACAAAGGTTGACACACATCTGTTCTTTCTGGATAATTGTAATGACCTCCTACCTAATTACCTTGATCTCTATTCTACTTGCCTATCAACCCATCACACAGTAAGTCCACACTCGTGTCCTGAGTTAATTTCTTTTTGAGAAATATACATCATATTTAAACTTTGCACTTTAAAAACTTATAAATCTTTCCCTTACCTAGGCAATTAAATCTTGACTCATCAAATTGACACCTAAATGTCTCTAATTTACCAGTGTTTTCTTCAGCTACCTCCTCCTTACCACTTCCGCCCATCTTAGTATAAGTTTGATGAATGCCTCATGTATATTCACGTCTATGTATTGTAAATTGTAAAGTCAAATTTATCCCATATGTGTAACTTTCTTATATGTACCAAGGCATTTTGAAAACTCCCTCCTGTTTTTCCCATGATATTTTATTTTATCTGATTCTTTCAATATTCCAGACACAGGACATTGTTCACGTTTGCTCACCTGCCAGCACAATCAGAATTAATACCGTCTTCTAATTGTATGCTGATTTTGATTTTCATAGCTTTATCTAGCACGGTGTTTCTTATTACACTTCCAGTGACTTTGTAAGGTATTGCAGAGGAGATATTGGTACCACATAACAGATAAGGAAATTGAGCTTTAAATCCACTAAATAATTGAAAAATAGCTTTAGTTTTGTTTTAAATATTTGATTTGTTTTGCTTTACTTACAGGCCTCTACCTTTCCTGTAAAAGATAGTCTTTGTTATTTATCAAAATTACATCTTATACATGTTCCTGTTTAGCAGAAAGAAAAAGTACCCTTTGTGCACATCTTTCATTGAGCATTCATTAAGGATCAGTGTATTACATGCCAAAAAAAATCCCATAGGCTTTATTTCTTTCATTTTGACTTTCACCTCATCATGACATAAACTATGGCTTGACAAATGATCCAACCAAGGAATTATAAAACATTTTAGATAGGTACTTTAGGATAATGATTTATGATATAATCATTGGGGTCAACTACCATGAATTGAGCATTTCAAAAGTCTTAGTACAAAAGTCTTAATAGATCAGATCCTTTGTGACCCTTAGAGGAGGTAATCATAAATTTATTTTGATGATGTCTATGTCAGTTAGTATTTCGCTTTATTTTACTTCTATGCAAAAGACTGACTATTAATGCAAATGAAAATCTGTGATGAATAGAGCCAAATGTAAAAGAAACTATTGATGTTGTCTGTATGTTTGTGAGTTAAAAATAAACCAGAATTGATTTCCATCCCATGGGAGGGGGTGGGATGAAAGGAGATGAATAACATTAACTAAATGTACCAACTCTTTCTTACTAGAAAACAATAAGATTTAAGGGTATGGGTAGGGAAAATAATGACAGGAAGAAGATTTCAGACATTTTGAGGACTCTAAAAGGAAAAGCAAATGACTGGATAATTGCTTTTATGGGATAGTAGTGTTTTCAGATGTATCAACTAAGCTACTCCCCAGCTTACAGTGGGGCATATTGCTTCAATTATTTCTATAGTGGCCACAATGGTTTTGTCCTGGTTCCTTTATATTCAGATGCCCAAACATTGTCTCTGTGCATAGCCCTGCATTGATAAGCTGATGCCTGGGATCTGTTAGTAAACTTCTGACCAACATGTTGCATGCAAATGTTTCCTCTTATCTGTACATTTAGAATAAAGTTTGGTAACGAGTGAAAAATTTAAGAAGCAGTACATAAATCAAAACGAAAATCCTGGTTTCAAGGCCTTGAATTCTTGTTATGTGTTTTATTTCAATCTTGGTCTTTTCTGAAATGGTAAAAGAGAACTAAACTTTCCAAAATGTATATCTTTAAAATATAACTGAGATGCAACCATATCTAAGTAAAGAGCTACTAAAATGATCAACTCATTATATTGTATCCATGGATAAAATACATTATAAATATTTAGTCTTTCACAGTCACAAACCACTTAAATGAATGAATATACTCTTTGGTTTATGGTTCCAATGGTTTCCAGGATATGTCAAATTCACATGCTGTCCCAGAACACAAGATTTAGCTTTTGGATTTTTAATTTAGCTAAAAGATGTGTAAAAGCACACAGACATCCAGTTCCCTATTGGCTCCACATCTGTGTAGGATTTGAGCTAGCATTGGCAGTCGCATAGACTCACTAACTTGAATGCAATTAATTATGCTTTTTTTAAGTAGAGAAAAAAAAATCAAGAAAGACAATTTGAAGAAACACTGTTTTCAGCAATAATCTTATATATGAGGTAAGGCTCAAAGTTGCCAAAATGGAATATAGAAACAGATCCATCAACCTTGTGTCTCAAGTAAAGTAAATCATAATTGTCCTGAAAATGATTAATGCTGGGTGACAGCCAATGTTTCTTTGATAAAATGGTACTTAGTCTGATTCTACAATTGAGTAGACAGGAAATGGCTCACCTTTTGTCAATGAATTAACTCTTTTATAAAGGGATATAGTAATTCCAAAACAAAAGCCATGAAAATATCTGGGATGCCAAGAAATTACACCGTTTCCAAGGGTAGCAGACAATTGCTGTTTTTCTATCTCTGCCTCATGTTCCTATCTTTATTTTTTTCCTCATATGTGCAGATTTTGTTGGCCAATGACTCTATTGCTTTAGGAGTTTATTAAAACTTCTCTCTGCTGATTTGACTGCATCTAAGTGCCAGTTAGTAAATAACTGAATGACTACTCCGTACTCACTTTTTTTCAGGGGGTGGTGGCTGTTCATGGTCTGGGAATCAAACCCAGGTGTTCCGCATGAAAGGTGAGCATTCTACCACTGAACCAACCACTCCCTATTCACTTTTTAAGCTTGCAAAACTTACACACGAAAAATTTAAGTTCCTTTTAATAAGGTGGGACACAGGCAGAACAAATTCTTACAATTTGACAACTGTAGTCATTAAATTCATAAAAGAGCTTGAGATTTCCTAATTCTTGAAATGCAAAAACCTGGGTCTCTGTCATCGTGGAGTGCACTTAAATGCCTCTCTTCAACATATGTCTCCTGTTCCACACCACACTTCCTTTATGTAATGGTGCCAAACCCAGGCTGTTCCTTTCCTTGGGCATAGCTTAAACACATCTAGAAAATGATCTGATCTGCAGAATGCAGATCACTTTAAGCTGCAGAAACTAAAACCTTGGAGACAGCACAGAATGTGGTTATAGTAGTCCCAGTTAAAAATTATCAGTGCATCAACAAGGGATTTGGCTGCTAGACTAGTGTGGTTATTAATGCACAAATGCTCTTTCCTCAACAGGGGATCTGCTTCTACTCCTTGTGGTTATGGGAATAGGAAATGGAAGGAGACAACACTTTACTGGCAGACACATTACTGACCCTGCAGAGGCCGCAAGAATAATGAGCAGAGGATGCTTTAGAGAAGAGAGCTCTGCCAAGCAGAGTAATGGCTGCAGAAAATGCAGGATTTGGGAGACATTATGGTGACTGGGTTGGGTCACTTTCAATCAGAGTAGGGTGGATCAATCAAATGGGTTGCTGAATCAAATCATCCTAGAATGTATAAATAGCTAGGTTAGCAGCAAAGGCATCCTGATTCTTACCCATTTGTGAATCATGGATATTCAAAGGAACCAATTCAATTATGACCCATATGAGCAGTCCCTTGCTACTCAGATTTCTGGAATGGTTATGAGTTCAGATTTTCATTCTGCAATGGGAACATGAGTCTTGATTTTTGCTTCAGCAAGTATGGCTATTGAAATCAAATAGAATGCAGTTTTTATACCAGTGTAACTCTCCAACATAATGCTTAAAATGAGCAATCAGTATATTTTTAAATTATGGATTTTAGCAAATACTTTTGGTAAGAAAGAACCATGTATTAAATGTATATTTTTAGATTTGACATTTTGCCTATTTCACATTCAAAAGTGTTTACTTATAACAGCAATCTAATCCTTCTGTAAAGCATATTTGCAACTAGAGTCTATATAATGTGATTCACAACACAGATCAAGAAAGGATAAATGATAGAGAAACATCAATAAATAAAATTAAATGAGGAAGCAAGCCATGTTACAGTAGGCTAAATAATTTCTAGATATGGCCCTTCCTTAGGAGCAAACATTCTGTTTAGTGTTCTTCATCCTTTCTCTTTCACTATGATGTAGGGAGCCTGGGGAATCACTTAGTTTAGCAACAAAAGCACAATTAATGGAGACAGGCAGAGGGAAAAATGAGTACTCCCCTCTGCTACTTTGAACTTGAGGGATAAGTGGACAATTTCTGAAGCAAGTTGCCTTTTGTTGCAGAGCTATATAATTTTGATATGCTTAAAATTATTCTACTAATGATGTATTCCTCCACGAGTGATATATTATTGAATTTTAGAGCAGGAATTTATCAAGGCCTTTGGGGCCATATAAAAATAATTTATTTAAATGAAACTGCCCCTGGAAAGGGTCATAGCCTTATCAGCTACTGCTTGGCAGTTTCCTTTGTCATAGTGTTAGAAAAGCCTTGTTTGGAGGAAGGGGAAAATAAGATGATCTTCTAAAGAGCTACACAAACAAAAAAAGAAAATAAAGTGCTTAAACCGGGAAGAAATGGAAATTGAAAGGTACAAAAATGGGCTTTCCTTGGAGCCATGCATTTGTCTGCAGTTGGCCTACACAATGTGTGAAGGTGTCCATCTCTAGCTGTTCTTCTCTGATGATATTATTGGCAGTTAAATGTCAGCGCAGAGGGTGTCACAGTCATGGTAGGATTTTTTCTGTATTGGAAAAACAGAAACCAACTTCTTGGCACTCCATCAGAAGAGAAGTGAGTTCCCAACTAAAGTGGAATGCTCAAACAGAAGAGTTTTTTGGAACTTTCCCCTCTGTTATGGAACCTGGTGAATGTTTTGCATTTTTCCAAAATTGCTTGAAATGTAGCTGCTAGGAAGCTGTGCAGACCGTTCCAATTTTCCTTTCAATTTTGCATTTTGTTGGATGCTTCCTTCAAATCTTCCAGTGTAGTTCAGTCATTAGTCAGAGTTGGAAGGTTTATTATTTATTTTGACAGTTACCAGCCTATTTTGTCAAACAGTACACATTACTGCTCCGTTTGACAGGTGTTACTCTTAAAATCCTTCAGTTTCTTTTTTTCCCTCTTGAGTGTGGCGTCTATATCTGCTGTCTTGTTTATCTTCCCAAAGGAAGCCCAATATGTTTTCTAGTTGATAAAAGCATTGTTTTGTTCCTACTTTTCTGTGACAGGTTAAGCAGCCATTGGTCAAAAACTGTTTTCATGATTTAATTTAAATTTTGGTGAGGTACTTAAGCTGCGATCCAATGGGAGATAGAACATACGAACAAAGGAAAGGACCACTGAAGCAATGTAAGTACAGGCAAGAAAATATTGCCATTTCATCTAGCATATACGTTCTGTAGGGGATACCAAGGTTAGAAATATAGCAATCGCCCTAAAGGAGCTTTACATTTAATGGTGTGAGGTTCTTAGAAAAAGCCACATGCTGTGTTCTGCACTCTGACAGAAGTAAACACAGGGACCTGCCATGTCAGAGACGCAAGCACTGACTCTGATTAGAGAAGTCAGGCAGGCAGGTCTTCCAGAGAAGATGACATCTAAGTCGAAGCTTAAAGATGGGTTGTATAAGTAAAGATACGGCAGAGGCACCTTCTGTATCAATGCCAATATGTGATTTTGACTTTAGATCTGTTGCTTATGGCACAGAATGCCAATATTTTAATATTATTCCCTTTTTTCTGATGTTCATGAACCATCACTGTTATCTTATCAGTTCTTTAACTTCTTTTACTGCTCAAATATCACCTCCCCAAGAGGCCTTCTCCGACCACTCAGTGTAAATCTCTAACCTCCTTGGTAGCCTTTCTATCTACAAGCATTGTTTTATTTATTTTTCTTAACAGCATATTTTATTACCTGTCAGGGAGGAAAAACCGATATGTTTAATTTCTTATCGTAAGTCTTCTCCATTTTTGTTATCTTTTATAATGCAGCTTATTACCCTAACACTTTATGGCTTAAAATGAAATCCTTTTATTAATCACAATTCTGTGGTTCAGGAATTTGAGTAGGAATCATCAGGGAAGGTTCATCTCTCCTCCAAGTAATGCCAGCCAGTCTCATTCATGAGACTGCTTTCAGCCGGGGGCTTAGCTGGGCGGAAAGATGGAGGATGGCGTCACTCACTTATCTAGAGTCCTAGTTTTGAGCCGTTGGCTGAAACACCTTACTTCTCTTCCACATGGCCTTTCTTTCCATTTGGCCTGTCTCTCCAGGAGAACAGCCTGCTGTTCTTTACCAGGAGCCTCTGTGTCACAACAAATGAGAGCAGCAGCTGACACACCACTTATGGTCTAGACCCATAATTAGCACAGAATAACTTCTGCCATATTCAATTGGTCTAATTAAGACCAAAGCCAGCCCAGATTTAAAAGGAGCAGAGCTAGATCCCCTTTTTAATGTGAGGATAGCACACATATACAGGCAGGAGGGGAATTGTCACAGCCCCTTTGCTGACTATTTGTTATACCCTCGGGAAGTCAAATTTTCTAATGGCTTCATCTGGTTGTGTGGAATCAAGAACAAAGCTACTCATTTAGGTTTTTCATTATGTCTACATTGAAACACTGTTGAGTACCATATCTACATCTCCAATGCTGATTTCTTTTTTTACCTAAAATCTTTCATATCCATCTGCAATTGGGCATTTCTTTTTTATATGTCCTAATGTCACTTCACAGCATTATATCACAAATAATTTCATCTATCCTCCCATAGCAGTAAAATCATAAATTATTCTATTTTACAAATGTTGTTATCCTAGACTTTACTTATTAGCAATAATTTAAATTATGAACTTTCCTTTCTTGCTTTTTTGGGGGGATCAGATGGAACCAAAACCACTTTTAAAAAATGCCTCTACTATATACTGAAAAGTGGATTTGAGTAAATCACTTAACCTTTCTGGTCCTATTTACTCATTTAAAACTGATATGATACTTTCATCTCAGGGATGTTGTGGAGATTAATTATGAAAATCCTTAATAGGAAGCCTGACATACGTTAAGCCCTCACTAAATGCAAATTTCCAACTTCAAGCTTTTCTGTAGCACTTACATGCTCCATGTATTTATCTTTAATATTTATTTATATGCTTTTTCTCTATACCTTGAGAGTAAATTCCTTGAAGGCAGGGATTCCCAAAATCCTTGGTTTAATTCCTTACACATTTTGAAACATGACAAAGTCTACTGAGTGACCCACATTAACATTAATTAAAAGGTATAAACACTAGTTTAGGAAACGTAAATGTGAAATCTTTGGATTTTTATTGAAATTGAGGCAATGAATGTTAATTTTTTGGTGGTCGTTGTTGTTTTGCATTCACTTTATGCTGAGACTTCTATAAAGCAAACTTCCAAATTTTCGACAGCCAGAGGAAGATTTTTAAGACTTAATGTGAAACTAAAAGGCATGCCCAACATCGAGTTAGGTCTCAGCTTCACATTAAGATCTTGATAGTGCTGGTTAAAAAGTCTGATAATAGTGCAGCAGTTACAGTTTTGGGGCAAATGAATTTTAGCAACCAAATGCTTTTCCCTCTCTCTCTGAAATACGATTATTTCTATTACCAGTAGCAATAATTAATCACTGACTAATTCATCAGCCTGCAGGTGGAATTGGAGAGCTAACTTCCTTTCTTTATTCCTACTTTATGTTCTTCTGTGCTCAGCTATGGTTGAGTAATCAAAAACTAATAACCTTTTTTCTATCTTCAGTACTTTTTTCTAAACTAGCAAAGAAGAAAACCTTGAATACATTTTCTCAAGTACATTTCTGAAGGGAAATTTAGAATATGACTAGTGTTCACCCATTTGGCTATGAAAGAACAAGACATTATAGAATTATCTATTTTCTTGAAGTTTTACCAATCACCCTTTTTTGCATTAAATTAAATAACTATTTTGCATTAAATACCTCATGCTAGAGGTACGGCTGCATAACTCAGTCCAAGTCGATAATAATGTTCTATTTCTTGCTATCTGACATTTTCAACTTCATGTGAAATGATATATAAAAGCTGCATTGATGCCCATAATTAGAGAACAACTACAAGCACATTCTTTAATAAGATCTTGCATGCATTTTTTTTAACTTTTGGGATGAACATGGTTTCCTCATACCTCCAATACATGAAGTCAAAATTAGTTTAGGGGTATCTGTGCAACATGTGACTCTCTATCTACAATATATCAATGCATACCTATCTATCCAGCAATAGATCTTCTTCTAATATTATGATTATCTACATGGTGCAGTTTCTAGAGTTCAATAGCAAGATATGGTATTTATTTGACCCATTCCTAGGAAAGGCCAAAAGATTGGCCTAGGATTCATCGGTGCCCATCTGCTCTGCCATGCCAGGGAAGGAGTAAGTTCACTTACAGCAAGGGTTTTTGATGAAACAATCATTTGACTTCAGATTGTCCACAGATAGCATAAGCACAATTTTGCATGGTTGCGTTTTACTATAGCTTTCATCGATTTCTCCAAAATATTAAAATAAATCATCCTATTGTAGACTAGCCATTTTCTTTAAGTCAGTACTGAATACTGTTCTCTACAATCACATTGATTCACTTCCTTAAAGTCCCACAACCTTTGAATTGGTAGCTACAATATCTGTAGACAAAAGATTTTTAAAAATATGTCTCCTTAATATTGTTGAAGTCATGATTATGACATTAGTTGTGATTGTACCTGTCAAGAACTTCAAATGGCCGGAGATGTTTACCCTAGCTGTCTGCCAAATTAGTTTGCCAGTTTCATGGATGCTGACAGAAGACTTGAGAACACTGAATCAGAGATAAAGCACTCATTACTCACAGCAATAGCAGTAGTCAGAATATCTGTATTTGTGCTAGTGTCCCACAAGGCAAAGCTAAATAGGTCAAGTGCCTGTATATGTGGTGATTTGCATTACAGGAGAAGAACTACAAGCTTTGGTAAACTGAAACTTTTATAGTACGCAGGAAACTCACCTGATTTTTGTCCAAAAGGGAACCTTTATCTTAATTAAACTGCACAATACTCAAACCTGTCCTTTATTTTGAAGGGAGAGACCATTTTTATCTTCCAAAATTCTTTCTACCAACACTCTTAAAATAATAGGCCAGAACAATGGCTGTCAATATCTCTGCCTTAAGATGTGCACAAAAACAAGCAATATGTGGAAAACTGCCCCCAACCATACTCACTCCTTGATTCAATACTATCTTTAAGGCAAACTGCAGTATTGACATCATCTGCACCTCTCGGTGTCCTGCAGCCAACCAGCTGAGCAACTCTTATAAGCCATAAAGATCTACCTTAGAAATCCTAGTGGATTTCTCCTGAAGTTTTCATTTCGAACTTTCCATTTGGCCCCAGTAATTAATCTAAGTACAGCAAGATACATTAGCAATGCCACAGAAAGAGGACATCAGTGGCCAACCTATCATCCATAACAACCCTGACCACTGAGATAGGGCTGACCTGAATGCATTCCAGGACATAAGGTGTATCATTGATCACCTCGTCTAATATCAGAGAAAAGTTTTGTCTATGTTTTCATAATTGGATGACTCAGGCTGTTAGGAAAACTGCTCACATGGTAGGTATAAGTAACGAGTCAGTCACCCCTTTGGTATACTTCTCCAACTAACCAACTATAGCCTCATTTTTGAAAGATCTCTGCGTAATCAACTGTAGCTTCATTTTGAAGACATACTGCAGTTATCTAAAGTCTATATGATCTATGGGAGTGTTTTCATAAAAATTTGAAGAACTTGTATGTCCAATACTAAGGTGCAAATCACCATTGTTGGGGACGAAGAATAAGTTAATGCCTGACTCTCACAGATAGCCCTGAGAGTACACATGACATCCCTAAAAAGAAAGTGTCATTTACAATTATTGAAGCTTCTGGTATGGGACCTTGCATCAGCCAAGGACACAAATTGATTCTCCAGTGTATGTTCCCACCAACTGGCAGGACTTAAGTTTACCAATTCAGTTCAAATACATGAGTCTAGTCATTGCTTTGGAGGAGAAACCTGAGGGCAGTGATCCATACCATCAGAAATACAGCATTTATCTACTCCACAGAATGACAGAAGTTACAGATACGGAAATGGGATGAAAGCAGATATCCAGAGGTGTTGACAAGTATCTTTCTGGGCATGGAGAAATTACGACCATCTCCTGTGATTTTGAAAAATTTATCAGTAAGATTAAGAGGAATGAAAATCGAATTGTGGCCACAGCTGTCTGGTGATGGATTGCATACTAAGCAATCAGTTTAATTTAAATGCTTGCATTAGTTTGGGAAAGTAACACAAGGGCATTTTATTTTTATTGAGGAAGGCTTCGGGCATGGTTCTGAAAGACAAAGATTAAATATGTGTCCAGTTGCAGAAGATGTAAGCTCACCATTCTTCAATCATCTCCTCTGTGAACCCCCAGACATTTTTATCAAGAAAGGACAGATGCAAAAAGGACAGGACATTTTAACAAAACTTAAAGAGACCCATTATTCCTCTCACTTTCCCTGGTGTGAGTTAGAGGAATCATCTAGCAGCATACTCAACTAAATGGGCATTACCTTTTTGATCTAACTATGTGAGATTATATCCAACAAGAGAATCCAACAAGAGAATCTCAGTTGGCTGAATCAGAATTAGGTTTGAATTCACATAGCTCCATATTGGCCAGACAGCCACCTGGAAGATGTACAAACTAGATTAGCCTTGAGGTGTTATTAATAGAAAGTAAGAAGCATTATGTCCATGAATACTCAGAGAAGAATCCAAAATTTTCAAAATAAGTCTATACAGCTTTCCCTCCCTTTCTTTCTGAACATTATGGAAGAGGTAGCCAAAAAGAGAAGATCCTTTTTGGGGGACATCTGCATTCAGTTAACAAACTGCTTTACTAATATATGTGAACCAAGAAGAGTTCAGGGAGGTATAATCAGAAAACTTTTTGAATCAAGTTTTGAGGAAGTCATCCCTATGCTCCACATTGGATACCTGAGGAGATTGGGGAATATAAACATGTGGGTCTGGACCCCTTCATACTTAAAGTAAGTTGCTGCATGTAGCTGCCTATGTGACTGGGACAGAAACTAAAGTTCAATAGAGTTCCTCAGGAAGGAAAGAATGTGCAGATGGTATCATAAACCACTTACCTTGTAGAGCATTGAAACTCCTCTCCTCTGATGGATATGTTGATAACAAATCTACAGACCCATGTGTCATAAGACCCCTGCTTAAACTTTGTCCTCATCCCCTATGGAATATGTTCGCCCTAAGCCATTAGTAGCTGCCCCTTGCATCCCTGCCCTTGTGGGGCACTACTTCCATTTTCCGGATAGCTGCCACTAGAGACTCTCTTTTTCATAAGTCCTAATAAAACATGTCTGACTTGGTGCCTGGCATACTCTTTGGTCTTGTGGCTGCCCTGATCCAAGCCCTCCAAGAGCAGGGTTGGAGCAATTGGTGAGCCAGCCAGAAGACCAAAGAGCCACTGGCAGTAGTGGGTATGATTCCTGAGAAGGGAGAATTGACAAAGGAAATCCCAGGTTGGCCTTTAACATCCATGTGGGGAGGGATGACTGCCTTCACGGATGAATGGGGATGGCCATGAGAGTATGGAAGTGCCCTGAAAACTCCAGCAGATATAACTATAGTATTGTGACAAATAGCCGGACAACTAAATTTGAGTAAGAAGAAAAGAGATTGCCAAATAGCAGCAGCCAGAGCATAGCCCATGTTAGGAGCCTTGTTGATGGCCACCAAGGCAGAAAAAGTGGGGCAATCTACTCCATGCTGTTTGGAGGAGAAATTAAAGTTAGAAAGAGATATGTGCCTTGTCCACGTGGAAATGAAGGACTCTCTGACTGATTGCCTGGGCCAAGTAGACAATCAGTTAAAGACTCTGGCATGCAGAGATGCCTGAGTCAGAGGCTCTGAATTACCTGAGGGTCAAATCTGGAGGATGGGACCCTAAAGTATGGGACCCTGGAGACTCATACTTGGAAGAGGAAGGGGAGGAGAAATGGGAGGTAGAAGAGGATGAAGAACCCCTATAAACGTGCCTCATAGTGCAACAGAAAAGGAAGGCATCACAAGATCAACAACCTTGGGTTCAGCAACTCCAACTCCTGAACAGAAATTACATGTTACTATGAGAGATTATACCACTGCTGAATTGGGCAATTTAGGATAGTAGTATAGACAAAAAACTACCCAATTGGCTTCTGAGGTTAAGGGATAGTGGAGAAGAGGGAATAGTGCTTTCTGGAGTGGAGATGAGTAAATGGGCATCTATTATAACCCACCCTTTGCTATGAAAATGCTGTACGCTACCTCAACTGAGCTTAAACAGCCTCCTTTAGTATGGCTGATAGATGAGTGTAAGGCTACATGGCATAATGGAGGGGATATACCAGACAATATCCCCCCATTGGCAAGCCATGAAGGAGCTACAAAAAATGTCAAGGGGTTGGGAATGAAAATGCCATTTGTGCTGTGGTTTTCATAGGTATGGACCCTGAGGCTTTTACTGCAAGAATGAAAGAAATGGTATTGCATAATGCCCCCAACCATTATTATAGGCCTCTCATGTCTATCCTAAGTCTGCTAGTAGGGCAACCCATTTCCTTTGCTGCTCAAGCTATAGACAACATTAGAGAGTTAGAGAGGCCATAGAATAAAAGGGTGGGAGTAAGGGCAATAGGAAAGGCTCCCCATGAGCATAACAGCCCTAATTGTGTATGCTGCAAGCAGATGTGGGTGGATCTCATTGCTGCAGATACAGAGATAGAGGCTATATATAGGCAAACTAATGCAGTCCTGGTAAAATTATAAAGCAAACTTCTGAAGTACCAAAGATTTACTAAGATGAGCTCCCAAGCTTCTGAAGTAGAAAAGAAATCAGGAAAGAAACCACCATTCAGAACCCAAGCCCAGGAGCCCTCTATTCCTCTGAAAGAAGTTTGGCAAGCCCCTTTCACTTTTCTGTTGGAGTGAGGTCAAGATTCCCAGTTGCAAACAATACCAGGGGACCCCACGGATCAGAGGCCAAATGTAGAATTAACCATGTACTGGTCTTCTACTAACCAGCAGCAAGCATTAGCACTAGTAGATATGGGAGTTAAATGTACCATAGTCTGTGTGAATGTAGCCTCATTACATGAGTCAGTGCTGGCTATATATGGCTATGGGGGAAAACAATCCAGGCAAAGTGGCACAGTCTAACTTTACAAATTGGGAGATTGCGTCCCCAAGCACATATAGATATATTTCCCCTATACCAGAATACATTTTAAGAAGTGATCTTCTTCAGAATGCCACATTGCAGACCTCTATAGAAGAATTCTGCCTCCATGTAGATTGATCAATATGATACTGAAAGCTCAGTGGTTCCCTGTAAAAGTACTTTTGCCTCAGAGGATCATCGCTATAAATCGATATAAACTTCTAGGAGGGGACCAAGAAACCTCAGCCACTATCAGAGAGTTGGAGGAGGTGGGGATAATAATACCCACCCATAGCCCTTACAATAGTCCTGTAGAGTCAGTATGAAAGTCTGATGGAATGTGGGAATATGCATATCAGGAGTTAAACAAGGTAACACTACCATTGTATATTGCAGTACCAGATATCACTAGTTTATTACAAGGGATTAGTACCCAATTTTGTCAGCATCATTTTGTATTGCATCTTGCTGTTGCTTTTTTGAGTATCTCCCTGTAAAAATCAAGCCAGCCTGCATTTGCCTTCACTTGGGGAGGCCAACAATGGACTTCTACTGTGCTTCCCCAAAGCTACATACATAGCGGGACAATTTGCCATGATCTGGTGGCAAAGGATTTGGGTAATTGGAAAAATCCTACAAGTGCAACCCTATATCACTGTATTAATAATGTCATATTAACCAGTAACTCTCTTTCAAAATTAAAAGAACCCTTAGACTCATTGCTATCTCACTTTGAAAGTTGGGAATGAGCAGTCAGTCATGACAAGCTGCAAGGCCTGGCTGCTTGTCAAATTCTTGGGTGTTATATAGTTGGGTAAGAAAAAACAAAACAAAACTACACTTTCTGCTATTGTTGATAAGGTGAAATGTTTCACCATGTCACAAATGCCAAAGCAACTAATAGTTTTCTTTGTGTTCTTGGGTTTTGTTCCTCACTTAGGCCAAATGTTAAAACCTTTGTATGTTTTGATTAAGAAAGGCCATCCCTGGGAATGGGATACCTACCAACAGGCTGCTTTTGAAAAAGCAAAAATGGCCATAGCACAGGCACAAGCAGTTGGGAGCACAGATACAGATATTTCTTGTGAATTGGATGTAGCCTGCACTGATATGGGCTTTGGGTGGAGTCTGTGGCAGAGGCAACATTCTAAATGAATGCTCTTTGGCTTTTGGTCACAATTATGGAAAGAAACAGAACTGAGATACAGACCGCTGGAAAAGCAATTGTGTGCTGCATGTAATACCTTATTGCAAGTGCAGGGACTAACACAAAGATGCCCCATCACCTTGAAAATGGCCTTCCCCATTCAGGGATAGATAACTGACATGGCTTCTAAGCCATGCTCTGGCAGTGCCCCACTGAGCATACCCACCAAATGAAAAGCCTACCTACTATAGTGCAGCATTTTCAGTACCAACCTTCTGAGTGTAGAAATGCCCAATATTTTTGTTAAAAGATTCACAATTAAAGTCACTGCACCTGAAATAGCTGTTGTGATGCCCTCTATAGAAGGCATGGGTACCATTCCTGAGTCTGCTTGGTATATGGATGGATCCGCTAGCGGGCAGCCTCCCACCCGAACAGCTGTGTCACTACAACACAATACTGATACTATATGTTGGGAGACTGGTGCTATGCAAAACAGTCAGTAGGCTGAGTTAAGAGCAGTATGGATGGTAATAATGTATGAACCAGGAGATTTGCTAACTATCTGTATTGACAGCTGGGCTGTTTACAAAGTCTTTAATACCTGGATGGCAATCTAGTAGCAGGAACAATGAACAGTCATATGTCAGCCCACATGGGGACAAAAATTGTGAAAAGACAACTGGAACACCTGCCAATGATGAATGATAACTGTCTGTCATGTCACTGCCCACACTCCCAAAATGTCACCCGGGAATGTGGGAGCAGATGCGCTTGCAGAGGTTCACAGCAGAAATTGTTTCATCAGAAAAGTGGACATTGAGGGTATCAAACCCTGTGGATCTGGCCCAGCAGGTCCAGTTGCCAATCATATGCCAGCAGCTAGTGAACATCACTAGAGAGTGCCCTTCTTGCTCCCTGCATTGACCATAAAAGCCACTGTTCCAGATGGGACACATTGGCTTTACACAAATCCCAGTAACCTGTTGGCAAGTACATTACATTACTCCCCTTCTGCTCTTGGAGGGGGTGATGTATGTTTTTACTGCTATGGATAATGCTATAGGATTTTTGTTAGCTTCCCTGGCATAGCAGGCTAACCAGCAGGCCACCATCTGGTGTTTGGAGGAAGGAAGCACTCTGTATGGAATGCCTACAGAAATAAAAAGTCATCAGGGGACACCTTTCACTGGGCAGATAACCCAATTGTGAGCTATAAACCAGGACATCATGTGGATGTTTCATCTACCTTATTGAAGGCTTTATTGAAAGAATGAATGGCCTTTTAAAGGAACAATTGAAAGATGATAAAAGGTCCTTGCAGAAGTGGACTATGAGGCTCTTTCAGGCCTTACCTCACAATAATGCAACATCACAGGCTGCTGCAACTGCCCCCATTGAAATGCTGATGGCTGCACCAATGCAGGCCCTGAGAATACAAACCAAAGGATCCATTGCTTTGCAGCCAAAAAGGGAGAATCATAATAACTTGTTGCCTGGGCCTCAAACCATAAAAAAATGGGGAAAACAAGATCAATTGGCCTTGGTTATGGCTTTTGCAGTTGCATTGGCTAGGAATCCTAAGTCCCTAGGAATAGGAGTCACCCAAAAGATTGGAATAAAACCTCAATTTATACAGAAAACGCCTGTTAAAATCATTATCACCAATCCAGGGCCTCATATTCTCATGGAAACCTTAGGCATGAGTATGTGGGCCCTTCTTATGCCCAGATTAACAATTGATGTAATGGTAGAGAACTATCAAGATTTGCAGGGGAAAAGTATCTGGTATTTAAAACCTCTCCATATGTTCCTCTGCTTGGCCTGCAATTGATTCCATTGTTGAGTTTGCATGAACTGGCCATCTTTGGATGCTACCAGCCTTCTTTGGACTGTGGCCCCTACAGATTGAACTGTGTGGAAATCCCTGCTGGCCTGACAGAACTCAATGCATAGGAAAATCTGACAAATAATTTTCTCATTTAAGTCTGAAATCCAGCTACTGTTCCATAACAAGACAAAGGCTTACATCTTTTCTCTTGTATGGAAACAGCTGAACGAGCCCCCACCTGTATTTGGGATATACTATATATGATGGGTATATTTAGGGTAGCTGACAGCAGAAACTGTAACAGCAGACCATGTTTCTCCTGTCTGTATGAGATAACTTAATGGAATTCACGATGTAGGGTAGCTACACCCTGAATTGTTTAATTTTACCTTTAAGCTACAAAACAATAGTCTTTTCCACTTGCAAAATATCTTCAACCAGCATGGGTCATGTCTTTCCCTTTAGGGATGTCTATGGACCTATGGGAAATATGGTTGACTCTATTTACCCTATAATTGGAAAGGACATTTTATATAGGGGCAACCTTATGTCCCCTTGTGGGAGTTAGGTTCAGGTGTCAACTTGACCAGGTGATTGTACTTAGTTCTGTTGCTGTGGACTTGAATCATTAGCATGTGAAATTCATCTATGGCTGATTACATCTGCAGTTGGCTAAGGGGCATGCCTTCTGCAATGAGTGATGCTTAGTTTAATTAGCTGGAGGCATAAAAGAGAGAGCTCAATACAGCGCAGCCCATACCCCATCTCAGCATTCACAGTTGTTTGGAGATGCAGAAAGGAATCACCCTGGGGAAAGGTGTTGGAACCCAGAAAGTGAGAGAGAAGGCCAATAAACATTGCCCTGTCCCTTCCTGTGTAAGAGAGAATGTCAGGTGAAAGCTAGCTGCCTTTCCTCTGAAAAACTATAAGTTTTTAACTAAATAAATCCCCTTTTATTAAAAGTCAATCCATCTCTGGTGTGTTGCATTCTGGCCACTTTGGAATACTAAAACACCCTCACCACCATCGTATATGACTATTTACCCCATACTACTAGTAATTGGAAAATGGTTAGAACTAGATATAGAATAAAGCACACTCACTGGTGGTATTATGCTTTGGCCATTTTTTTTTGGAGCTGCCATAGTTACTGAAAAAGACGTGGCATCTTTAGCCAATCACATACCCAAGCAATTAATGATGCCAAAATATCTATATGCTTACTAAATGAAGAAACCACACAGCTTAGAAAAGTAGATCTACAAAATAGAATTGCTTTAGCTATCCTCACTGCAGCATAAGGTAGCACCTGTGCCTTAATTAATGTGCAGTGCTGTGTATACATTCTTGATCATTTGCACAATGTTTCACAATTTTTAAATCATATGCAAGAGCACATACATAATATCGATCAATTATCAGTAGACCCCTTGTGTAAATGTTTAATTCCCTTCCTTGGTCATGGCAGCATCTCTTTGTAGAGTGGTTATCTCTGTGTGTGAGACTCCCAACAGTCTGTTGTCTCTTACACTGTTGTGGATTATGGATGCAATGTCTGTCCTATGGTCACTGTAGTCTGCTACGTGTGCAGGGGGGATTGTGGAGACCCGGGGCTCGGAATCCCCCGCCATATTGAGAGTAAGTTGCTGCATGTAGCGACCTACGTGACAGGGACAGAAGTTAAATGTCAACAGACCTCCTCAGGGAGGAAAGAGTGGTAAAGATGATATCGTAAACCACTTATCTGCAAAGCATTAAAAGATCCTTTCCCCTGATGTACGTGTTGATAACAAATCTCCTGACCCCTGTGTCGTGAGACTGTGCTGAAACTCTGCTCTCATACCCTATGGAATGTCTTTGTCCTAAACCCTTATAAGCTGCTAACTTGCACTCCTGCCTTTGTGGAGAGTTATTTCCATTTTCCAGATTGCCACTACCAGAAACTGTCCTCTATGTAAATCCTAATAAAACATGTCTGATTCTATGCCTGGCGTGTTCTTTGGTTTTGTGGCTGCCCTGACCCAGGCCCTCCAAGAGCTGGGAAGGAACTGGGATTGTGGAAGGACCATTGAAAAACTGGACCATTTGCTTATTTTTTAGTGGATTTTGCAATAAAAGGTGTACTAGTATCAGATTGTAAATAGTCTAGAACAGAACATGACACAGATTAGTTTCAGGAGCCACTGTGGAAAGCCGGACTTGAATGATCAAACTGGAACAGCAACACAGTAATCTGAAAAATGTCAACAGCTGTGAGACACTGCTGATCCCCATGAGAGGAGTCATAATCTGATGTAGTCAATATGTCAGTAGCAAGTAAGTGTGATGCCCAGTGTGATGTGGCCTCATCCATCATGAAACAAACAGATCAACTTTTGACAAGGTTCATTTGTCTGGTATGCAGTGGTAGACTCTGCATCATAAGCAGATTCTTTTACTTTGTGCCCAGCCTATGATGCTGGGTATGTTGCCTTTTGCAGTGTGAGGACGGATGTGGGTAGCAATGGTAGGCTAAATTAGCAAACTGAGTCCAGTTGATCTTATCAGAGAACAGGCACTCACTGCGGGCATCTATATGGGTGACCCTGATGGTTCCATCATTGCATAAATTATTTTTACAGTGTTTGGTCCTCAATGTCTTTAACCTGTCAGTCTGTAGTTTACCAAATGGCAGAAGAAACAGTTTAGACCATAGACAGCAGCTCAAAAGATAATAAACATATAGTGAAGTTAATCAAGGAGATTAATGGTCTACTGAGAGGTGCAATCTAGTCTGTTTCCAGTTCTACATATGTTGTGCTATGAAAGAACAACTGTAGCAATTCAACGAACACTATCAGATTTCAATTTAGAGAAACTATCAGTGAACAAAGTCCAGAGAAACCTCTGAGGATCAAGGAACCTATTATGCAAGCAGTTTGATTCAGTTACTCCTTTTTCACGTAAAGTAAAGACGTCATTGGTGTAGGACAGCAGTGTTCTTGGATGCATCTTTTTACCTTTTCAATGAGATTTGTAGGACTCTTCTTTGTTAGTCAGGGTTGTTCATTGAATCTGGGTTGTTCCACCCCAAAATGGTGATATTAGGCTGGAAAGTAACAAGACCTTCATGGCTTAGGGATACAGTTTCAATTAGTGTCCTATAATAAGCTAATCTCTCCTTGTAGTTTGAAGTGGTCATTTGTGTAGAGAACATGCCAGAGCATGACTGTCAGCTTCCCACAGCCTTGCACCAATTTAAAGCATGATTTTCTGTGCGTCAACCAATATAAACCTCTAAGCAGAATGCCCTCTTGAGACATGTACTCTCTTCACTAACCAAAGAGTTCAATAAAGTGCTGGGTCTCTTTTTGGAAGGTGATGAAGCAACAGTAGTTTCTCCTTCACTTCCAGGATTGTCTATTTTTATACTCACTCATATAGGCCCAAGAAACTCCTTGGCTAACAAGACTTTCACATTTTTTGGGGGGGTTATTAACCACTTCTGCTGGTAGAACTATAATATTGTAGTCAGTGTCATTAGACTGAGGCTTCTAACTCACCAATAAGCAGGATATTATCAATGTAGTGAAAACTTTAGACGTCAAAAGGTAGATGTCTTGCACACCCCATTGTAGTAAATAGCAGGGAGACTTTGGTACTCCAGCCAGGGGATGGTGGGAAGTGGTGGTGGTGCTGCAAATGAATAGTGGACACTTTATTGCATGAAGGCATATTGGTCCTCAGCTGCTGGTGAGATAGAAAACAAGGCATTAGTACCATTCAACACAGTGCCATCAGTCTGTGCAATGATTTCATTTATGGAGCTATAGCTGCAACAACTGGATTCAGCTGATATAATTGACTATAAGACTCTTTCTCCTATTATCCTTTTTTTCTGATAATATAGCGCTGCCATATTGAGATATTGCTCCTCTTACTACCATTGCTGCCTTTAAAACCATAATCAAGTTTGTGATTTCCATTTGTCCTCTTTGGATTATATATTATTTCTGTTGGATGACCCCAGAAAGGCCAGGCAAATGGGGTGGGGAGTGATTTACATGTCCCATTTGCACTTCTCTACATACACACCTCATGATTCGGATAACCCACTTTGGATTTTACAATTATTTATAGTTCATGGCTTTAAAATATTAATAGAATTATACATGCAGCAGTGTAAGTCACACAATGTTATATTGACTTGCCTTAAAGGACCCCATCCAGAAGAACATATCAGTTCCCTTTCCCCACTGTGCACCCAGCCCAAATCTCAATACCTGTATGGGGCACCTTTCCCCTTATGGACCAGATAGTTCAGTTATTTAGGCGTCTTTATCCAACAAAGCTATAGATATTTGAGTTCCTTCCTGCCCCTAAATTATCCAGCATAGTTGCAGAGGTATATATGGCCTTGAGTCTTCCTTGGGCCCAGCACCTAGAATTCACCACAAATCATCATTCTTTTTAAAGTGACTGAGGGTAGAGTAGTAAGGAGGGAGGAATCAGAGGGCAAGGCATATTTACATTGTTTCCAGCAGAGTGATGGCTTGCATACAATTCAACCAAATGAAACTCCAATATTTTTAGGTCACTCTGAGTCTATATTACAGTAAGGTAATCCTTAATGACACTATTTTAGCTTTAGGATCCCTTAATTCAATAGCCATAGTCACCTTGTTTTCTGGTTGGGATTTCCTTTTGTAGAATTTATTCCCTTTGACTGACTTGGACTTGATATATGCAGTAGTGACTTTTTTTTTTTTTTTTAAAGAGTCTACTTAGTATAGGGCATTTGTTACCCCATTACCAAAATGACATATCTTGAATCCCTTTTCAGTTCAACATAAAGTCTAGGGGATTTTTCCAAGGTGGTGTGGCTTACCTAAGGAGTCTATACAGATTTATTTGGGTCTGTTTCTCATTCATTAGTGCATCATTTTAATCAGCATTGTAAAGCTTATCCAGGACAGAAAGAGCTTAAATACTAGTCAATCTTCATTTGTGGTTTCCTACAGGAGTTTTGTCTCTCATGGAAATTCTCCTGAGAGTGCCAAAGTTCACTCATACCAACCAAGACCTACTGAAAAATACTTTGAGGGCTTTTACTGTTATCTCTGAAAGGATCTTGCACTGGCATAATAGACTATGAAGGACTAGGCCTTAAGACAATCCATCTGTTGCCATTCTTCCTTAACAAACATCATCAGTGTCACTCTTTTATCTTCCAAGTGAACTAGGCAAGGTTCTAATGATTTCCCTGATTTCTGGTTACAGAGGATATGAATTTCCCTCTATGCTTCCTCAGCATATATCTGTAACTGTTGACTGAGGGGAGGCAGAAATGTCTGCCACCGACCCCCAGAACAAATTTTAGTATTAATAATTTCAAGGCAG
>PVIY010019175.1:0-46274 GCA_004026745.1 Myrmecophaga tridactyla
GAGTTGCTAGTTTACAGTTCTAAGGCCGAGAAAATGTCCCAATTAAAGCAAGTCTATAGAAGTGACCAATCAAAGGCATCCAGGGAAAGATACCTTGGTTCAAGAAGGCCAATGAAGTTCAGGGTTTCTCTCTCAAGTGAGAAGGCACATGGCGAACACAGTCAGGGCTTCTCTCTCGGCTGGAAGGGCACATGGCAAACACGGCATCTGCTAGCTTTCTCTCCTGGCTTCCGATTTCATGAAGCTCCCTGGGAGGCATCTTCCTTCTTCATCTCCAAAGGACACTGGCTGGTGGACTCTGCTTCTTGGTGCTGCTCTCTCTGAATCTCTCATTCTCCAAAATACTTCCTCTTTTATAGGACTCCAATAAACCAATCAAGACCCACCTAAATGGGTGGAGACATGTCATCACCTAATCCAGTTTAACAACCACTCTTGACTAAATCACATCTCCATGGAGATGATCTCATTACAGTTTCAAACATAGAGTATTGAATAGAGATTATTCTACCTTTATGAAATGGGATTTATATTAAAACATGGCTTTTCTTAGGGGGCATACTTCCTTTCAAACCAGCACAGGAGGGAAGAAAAGGAATCTATAAACCCACTGCCTTAGCTTCATTTATGGCTCATGTCGCTGGTTGAGTCAATCAAAGCAAACACAAGAAAAGTCCAGAGAGTTTTGTGTTTTTTTTGTATGCTATACGGCAGGGGTCACATTTCATTCTTTTTCCAAGTAAGTATCCCCTTATTGAAGCACCAATTGTTGAATTTTTGTTTTCTTGGATTTTCGTTTGTTTGTTTGCTTGTTTGTGAAATGCATGGGCCAGGAATCGAACCTGGGTCTCCTGCATGGCGAGATTTCTACCACTGAACTACTCTCACCAACACCCTTCCCTGCCCCGCTAGAGAGTTTTTACTGTTACGTTTTTAATGCTAAACTCAAGTGAAAATGGATGACAAAATCTACCACATTTAAATATCTACTTGGGCTGTAAATATTTTATCGTCATTTAAAATATTTGGAAATTCATCAACTTAGAGTTCATATTTCCTTTAGTTAGAAAGAAGGAAAACAATTAGCATGTTTAAAGTATTTATGATTTTCCAGATCTTGTGTTCAGCAATTTAAAATGTTACTTTTCATGTCAAAGGAACGAGTAGTGGAGTGAGGGGTGATTTTAGGGACTTAATGTGCTCTCATATTGATTTCCAGTTTCTCATTGAAAACTCAAGTCAAGTGTTTGAGGAATTCAAGGGCAAAAGGGTAAGTGGTTATAGTTTAAGAGAAATTGTTGGAGAGGGAGAAAAAAGGTAAATCACAGTTTTAGTATATCTTGGAGGGTAACAGCAAAGAAAAACGCATATGGAGGGCTCTAAGAACACAAAAGAAGTGATGATTAAGCTCCATTGGGGTGAAAAGAGCTTCAGGGAAGGCTGCACAGAAGAGGTGACAATTTAGCTGTGCTTTATAAGAAGTAGCAAGGGCATTCCAGCAAAGAGAGACATAGGAGAAAGGGGCCTTAGAGATTAGGGTTAAGGTAGAGTTAGGGTGTGGTGTGTTGGGGAATAAGGTGGAACTCAGTGGGACTGGAGCCCAGGGTTGGACATGGGCCAGGCTGGTAAGAGTCCTGTGTCCTCCTATAACTTCACTCTAATATGATGTAAGAGCTGCGGCTGGCTGGGAGGGCCTGGGGCATCAGTAACCTATTCCCCAGCACGTGCTCAGAAGGTGCCTGAAGAACACTCATGCCAAAAGTCTTCCTGGACTTTGTAAGGACACATGAGGTCATTGTGGCCCATTAGCATTCTGAGTCCTGGGAAGTCAAAGAGAAGAGCATTATCATTTTGTGTTGCCAGGCAATTTCAAGTGCAAAATAGTTCATATATATTGTCTTTATTAAGCAGATTAATCATTTATTGAGCACCAGGTATGCATTTAGTGTTCTCTAGTGTATAACAGGAAAAAGGATGCTGCCAAGTCTGTAAGAGCAGGCCTTAAGTCTCGATAGAGTCAACATATTCCAGCCAGCTCAGTGAGATTCTGGATGGGACAGGCTTTTTCTTTTCTGCCATTCCACCAAGAGCAAATAGGTACTGACCGGCAGGACAGAGAAGGCTTCATGAAAGAGGTAGAAACTTGACTTGGGACTTGAAGTGTGATTAAATTGGATGGGTGAAGGGTAGCAACAAAAGAATTCTAAACATGGGTATTAGCACCAGACATTTACTTTAGGGTGTGAGATATGGAAACTGAAATAGTCTCTTTGAGGGTCCATCTACTAGAATGGAAGAGAGTCAAATGTCACTGGGATGGAAGTAGAATGGGGAGCAGGGGAGGACCTCAGCGGGGAGATGGTCGAAGAGCTGGGCATGTGAGTTGAAATACGATGCGGGAATAACAAATGTTTGCAATGCCTTCGGGACCTGGCAGCTGTCACAGACCTGAGAAAGAGTTAAGTGCAGGGCTGTAGGAATTGGTGAAGCCTGGTGAACTAGATGGAGAGTGTAGGGAAGATTTGTATCTTTAATGTATCTTTACTGTAGTTCTGGAAAACAAAACTTTGCAGGTGGTTGTGATCATTGGACTTTGAATTTGTCAACTTTTTTTTTCTAGGGGAGTGGGGCATATGATTTTAACACTGAATTTTCTTAGGAAATGAAATATAAATAGTTTAGGAAGTTAGCCTGGTACTACATCAAGTGAGAGGGAATAGAGGCGGCTGGTCAGAAAGAAGATGATTTCTGAACTCCAGGTATGAAACAGTGATAAAGAGGTAGGTGAGTGCTGGACAGTCTGTAAGAGCAGGAAGAAAAGACTAAATGTAAAAATATTGGGAGAGAAATGAAGCTGAATCAGGACATGATGAAAAGAGAATTCACTAGAGCCTAAATGTTATTCAAATGCAGAGACAGGTCAGTTTGGGGGAGAAAGAGGCTGGAAGTTGACACTAGTCCACCCCAGTAGAGTTGTGTTCTCAGTGCTCTGTGATATGTACAGAGTGTGCTCAGGACAAAAACCCCCCTTGATTTACGGAGTCTTGCAATTTCCCATCTCTTAAGTTAGAAATTATAAAATTGGAGCTGTTTTACAACTAAATGCTAGAATGTAAAACAAAACAAAGCAAAATTAAAAAAAAACGCCTTTTGTTACTTTTGCATTTTTAAATTATTATTAATATGCTATTGTTTGCATAGGTGCACAGTCTGGTTTTCAGTATACCTCCAGGAACCATGGTGAAGTATTTGAGAAAAAGAACGAAAATGTCGAATTGCAATGAAGGAAAGAAAAGCATCTCTAGTTTAAAAACAGAAGAACAAACAAAACATTGTCATGACTATTAAAAATAGAAACATATATAAGAATTCTAAGATTTTTAGAAATTCATGTACTTTTTATTAATTCATCAAGTAGAAACTTCCAAAGGCTCACAAAAAGATTCTCGAAATGCTGGGAATGGGGGTAGAATATAAATAGATGCAAGGAAGACATGAATTCAAAGATGGTTTTGAGCATGCTGACAGTATGGTAAACAAATGAGCAGTTGCCTTCATGACACAAACACTGGGACTCGGCTAGTTTTGATTTCTAGCTTTGATTCTGTGTGACTGTGCCACCAAAATTAAGATTTCTCACTTTACATCTCACCATTCTTGATGGGGCCAAAACTGGTACAACATTACATTCCGTCTATAAAGATTTCATCCTCAAAGCAAAACTGTAACATCTCATATGGCAACAGAACGTGGTATTCATAACTGCTTCTCTTTCTTTCTTTCTTTCCTTCTTTCCTTTCTTTCTTTCTGTAAGCAGAAAAATAATGTGGTTTGCTGCAGTGGCCCAACACAATAGCAGCTAATGAATAGAGCATGTTTCACTGAAGAGACTGCAGTTCATTTACTGGTGGTGCCAATCAAGTAAAAAATATTAACCATGGTAACCAGAGATTTCTAGCTCTATAGATGCATTGGGGAGGGTAGCTCCTTCGGGGGAATAGTTGGGGTCCTGGGGGGGACATGGGCTTGGTGTGACAAAGCACCACTGAGCTTGTGAATACTGCCTTAACAAAGATGGGCATTGATGACCACTGCTCTTAGAAGCCCTGCTGCGGAGGCCCAGGGCTTTTTTCCTGGAGAACTAGCAGCCGCTGCAAAGGAATCTAAGAGGGAAAGTACAATGGCAAAGAAATATGTATTTAGAGGGAGCTGAATGGGGTGAGAAGAAAGGAAGTTACGTGCTAATGGATCATTCACTAGCACAATGGCCTGGACTTTAGTAAGGTTTGGAGCTGTGAGTTATGTTCAGAATGACATTCCGATGTTTGGAGATGTTTGTTATAGGCAGACATCCTTGGGTAGATTGACGGTCGCCTAGGTACAGTTGTGAGAGGCGGTGCTCATTTACTTCTACTGGGAAGGCTGCACAGCTTCACCACATGTAAAGGCTGGGGTGGGTCCATGTCTCAGATGACCTTATGCTACCTCATGGGTCTGCTTGGCCATCTGTACCATGTCCCTGGTGTCTCTGTCCCTCCTTCCTCTTCAGGGAGGCTTGTGGTTGAATAACATAGAAGATAGGGACCTGATGGCCATTACCAGACATGGCACAGCAGGTCAGGGTGAAATCCCAGCTTGGCTTCTTACCAAGTGTTTACCTTGGGCTACTTACTGAATGTCTCTGAGCAGCAGCTTCCTCATGAATCAAATAAGGATAATGATGGTCTCACAGGGTGGTTGTAGAACTTAAATGTGCTACTCTTTCTCAAATACCCAAAAACATTTCCTGACATACAACACTCAATAAATGCTACCTTGACGGAGAAAGTGTTGGCTTATAAGATGTGATTTGAGAGATGACAAGAGCCTTTTCAAGTTCCCACTTTCCCACCCACCCCCATCAAAAAAAAAAAATGTATCTCTCCTCCTGTATGCAAATTTCCAGCGATTTTTACACTGGAAATGGCATTTTTCGTTCACAAGGAGAGACATTGCTGGAGCGCAGGAAGCCTAAGAAAGGGACACTCTGGGTCCAGATGGCAGGGATGTTGAAGTGCCCGGCAGGATGGAGAAGAGCAGCGTAGAGCTCCCGAAGGGTTGAGTAGGCAGGAGGATAATGCGGTCTGGTGATAGGGTCCAAAGGGGAGTAGGGGTACAGAGGATGAAGGACAGCTCGGCCAGCTTTCCTTCTCTGTCGGAAGCCTTTAGTCATTTAAACAGAAAGGATGCTGGCTGTATTTCCTTGGAAGTGAGATGGTTCGGACTAAAGACCATGCTGTTTTCTCTTAAACATAACTGTAGAACTCTCTGAAGTTCTGCCGCCATTGATGACATCTGGAAATTGGAGTGGAGAAGGGGATGGTTGCCAGAGAATATTTTTGACGGTGGCATCAAGGACAAAGAGAAAGCAGAAAAAGAGGAAAAGTCCTATGCCAGCTACCTTGGAACACAGCCTAGCACTGAGCCTGTGGATGATGTGGAATTCCAGGGGTAGGAAGCCTGGGGAGAGGGAGAATGAGGGGAGGTGGAGAGAAGACAGGCAAGCAGGTGTGTGGTCCCTGCTGCTGGATACTCAGCCATGTGCACCTTGAGGCATCAGCTTTGGCAAGTGCTTTATTCACGTTATCTCATCTATTCCCAACACTAGAGACAGTTGATATTTTCATTTATAAGCCTGAAAGTCATTAATTCAACAAATATTTACCAGGAAAGAACTGTGCTGAATACAGAGGGTAGAGCGCAGAGTCTGAGGGAGATACAGGCAAAGGAATAGGCAAATTTAAATACAGTATGACCAGTGAATGAGGGGGTGCGTGCTTGGGGTTGTGAGCCCCCAGGAGAGGCGCCCACCCAGATTCAGGTGGTCAGGAACTCATTCTAAATCAGCACATCTCCGCCAGTGCATTAGCATCACCTGAGAACTTGCTAGAAACTCAGGTTTCAGGGCATCTCCCCAGATCTATTGAATCAGAAACTCTGGGGGTAAGGCCCAGTACCCTAAATTGGTGATCCTGATACAAATCCGAGCTTGAGAACTACTGCTCAGTTTTAGATTCGTTTGGCCATTTAAACAAATGCCGTGAAATGGGTCAGGTGCAATAATGGGAATTTAACTGATCATAGTTTGGGGATTAGGAAACAATCCAAATCAAGGCATCATCAAAGAGATGCTTTCTCCATGAAGACTGTAATGTCCTGGGGAAGGCTGCTGGAGATCCTTGGTCTTTAGCTCGTCACGTGGCAAGGGACATGGCAGTATCTCCTGGTCTCTTCATTGATGTTCAGCTTCAGGCTGCTTCCTTTGGCTTTCTCTCTCTGTCTGAATCCCATTCTGTGTAAAGGACTCTAGTAATAGAATTAAGACCCATCCTGATTGAGTCCGGCCACACCAGAACTCAAGTCACCTCATCAAAAGGTCCAATTTACAATGGGTTCACACACAACAGTGGATTAAGTTTAAGAACATGTTTTTATTTTTTTCTGGAATACATTCTGCTCCAAACCGCCACATGCCCTAAATCACTGTTTTCTACAAAATCATCTAGAGATGTTTTCTAAAAACACAGATTTTTGGAGTTTCTTGTTAGCCACTATCCTTCTCTTCATGCCACCCACCGTAGGTCTATTAAATCAGAATTTCTTAGATATTTCTTAGAATAAAATCTTTTTTTTTTTTTTACATGGGCAGGCACAGGGAATCAAACCCGGGTCTCCGGCTTAGCAGATGAGAACTCTGCCACTGAGTCACCGTGGCCTGCCCAGAATAAAGTCTTGATGACGGCTCAGTGGCAGAGTTCTCGCCTGCCATGCCGGAGACCCGGGTTCGATTTCCGGTCCCTGCCCATGCAAAAAAAAAAAAAAAAAAAATCTTGAACCAGTAGGGCACAGGTCTGGTGCTGTTTCCATTTAGAAGGCAATTGCTTTTCTAACGATAACTCCTCACTTTGGCATAGTATTTCCCAGTTTATAACACACTTCAACAAGAATTGTCTCATCTGCTTAATTTTAAGTCCTGACTCACGATCTGGGAAGACAGAAAAGGATACTATTTGTTCAATATTCATTTGTTCAGCAGAATCTCGCTGAGGCAAGCATGGGATATCTCTGTCCTCAAGGTCCCTGGTGAGTGCTGGAAGATGCTGTGGGGTTCTGGGTGAATCACATGAGTTTGCTTCACAGTCAGACTATCTTGCAATGTTGTTCATTACTGTGTCTGTCCCGTTTTATTTGGAAAAGAACCTTAAAACTCCATCTGACCATGCTCTCCCCTGCCCTCCCCGCTCTAACTCTCCTCTGTATCTCTACTATCTTCAGGACCTCAAGTGTTTTCATATTTTATCCCCAACTTACTTTATCAGGCTCCTATCCCACCTCTCCCTGCCTCCATCCCACTCATGCCTCGGCTATAATGTTAATAAGTATATCTGCTAATATGCATTATCGTTTTTATTTAAAACAGTTCTCATACTGTAATGTGCCTACGAATCATCTGGAGAGTCTATTAAAACACAGGTTCAGATTCAAGTAGGTAGGAAGTGGGGCCCAAGCGTCTGCATTTCTTTTTTTTTTCTTTTTTTTTTAATTTGCATATGGGCAGGAGGCACCAGAGATCGAACTCCAGACCTCCAGCACGGCAGGTCGGAGCTCTGCCTGCTGAGCCATGGCAGCCGCCCACGTCTGCATTTCTAATAAGCATCCGGGTGATGCTGATGGTCTGCAGGTCCACTCTGAGTAGCAGGGACTTCTTAGTACATGCTAACTTACTTCTCACAACAACCTATGGGTTTGGCACTAGTTGGTATCCCTATTATACAGATAAGGAAACTGAGGCACAGAGAGGTTACGTGACCTGCCTAAGGTCACCTAGCAAGTAAGTTACAGAGCCAGGATTTGATCCCAGGATATCTGGTCTTAAGGTCCATCCTCTTATCCACTCCCCTATGCTGCTTCCCAAACAGACATCACAAATTCTTTATAATTCTCTGAACACCCCAACTTTTTCCCTTCTCTTGTCTCTATTGCAAGTTACTTAATCTTTCCTCCCCTTAAATTCTCATGCACGAAATGGGATTATGACAAAACCTACCTCATAAGGTCTGTTGCGAGGATTGTATGCTATAATCCACGAGAAGTATCTCATTAGTAATAGCAGTAAGTAGTTATGTAGTAATGGAGACTTTCTAATCTCACTGCCTCTGAGTTGCCCTTCTATCACTCCTTCACTCTCCTTAGTTGTGTGACAAGTCAAAGAATCTCCACAAGTCCCCATCTCTAAAGTGGGGAAAATAATTCTTTCTTTGTAGAGTTGCTTTGTGAGGTAAATTAGAAAACACATGTAAAGCTCTTTGTGTAAGGCTGGTACATAGTATGGTACTAAAAATGTCAACCATTATTATTTTCATTCAATAAGTACATCTCCTTCAGCCATATCCATATATTTTCATTCAACTAATATTCTAAGCACTTTCATAGGTATCATCTTATTTAACCCTTGCTAGAATTTGGTGAAATAGTTATTTCCATTACATAAATGAGGATACTGAGACCCAGAACTGATAAGACTTGCTCAATGCCATCTGGTTCATCCATGGTGGAATAGAATTTTACCCCAACTGAAGTTCTGGTGCTTTTTCCACCACAACTGTCAGTGGTGTGATTTTCACACGGAGTTGCACACCAAAGTAGAACAAGACTCATAGCACTTTGTATGAAACTTTCTTTGGTTTCTCTGCAACCCAGATACTTAACTGCTTCCTTACCTTTGAGTTTATGAATGGTTTTCCTTAAAACCCTCCCTCTGTTTCTTCAAACTATGTCTTTTCATTCTTTTCCTGCTACCTTTGCCATTTCCCCTCTCCAACTTTGGGCCCTTTGGTGATAACTGTTGGCCACAGTGGTGTGGGTAGAGCTGGGTATGTCCGGCTTTGGTAACCAAGCTCCTTTTGATCCCTGGCCTTATCCCTTGAGCCCTGCCTCTGTGAGACAAGTCCCTAGAGACAAGATATTAGGGCCAGAGGGAGAAAAGGTTCAACAATCCTTGTTCCTGATGGAATTCACTTCCACCTTCTCTGATGAAAACAGGATAGGAATGGCTGATTAAAATTTGAAGACTGAATCCAGATTGGTTTCAGTTTGGAGTGAATCCATGTTCCACATGGAGCTCTGTGATAAACAGAGATTATCATTTAGGTCGGAGTGGAATCTTTTCCTTAAGTAAACCAGAACTTTTCCTAAGGACTGTGGCTAGCTTACAGATATCCCATCATTTTGTAGTTAGAATATTTGACTCTCTCCAAAGTGTTAAATAGCATATATAAGTGTTATTTGTGAAATTTAAGTGAATTCATATTAATTATATTTTCACATCAACAAACATTTATCAAGGGTCTGTTATGTGCTGATGAGTGGGACATATCATTTTAGGATTAAAGGGCCAGAATACACACACACACACACACACACACACACACACACACACACCACTCTTATGATGTATTGAAGGAGATCTTACAGCATGGAAACCTATAAAGAAAATGATTGGAAAATAGTCTATGGCATTTTCCATTTAAGATCCCAATGGAATGTTAGATCAGAGGCTAGGTTATTTATCAAGCAGAAACACTGTGTTTTGTGTATAATTTTGAGGACTTTGTTACTTTGAAGGGAGACCCAATTTTCACAGTTAATGGGATGGAGTGGGACAGAAATGTTGATATCTGTTAAATGTACAGATCTGTTTTCCTAGAATAGAAGTGGTGCTGTTGTGGAAAGAACATTGGACTTGTAGTCCTAAGACTTGCATTCTAATTTGTAGTCTGTTATCTATTCACAGTGGGATCCTAAGTAAGATAATTAACCTCTCTGAACCCAATTTTTTCATCTCAAAGATGGAGTTAATAATATCTCCTTTAAGGCTTGCTGGGTAGAAAAAATAAAACAATATACATGAGAATATTTTGAAAACAATGAAGTGCTGTTTTCATTAAAGGATTGCTATTATAACAATGTTAAAACATAACTAACTTGAACGTCCAAAAATAGGGGATGAAATGGAGCAAAGGAAGTGAAAGGGAAGATTCTACCATGGTTTCCCCATTGCTGTCTCTAAGAAGCAGTTCAGGTCTGACCTGGGGTGGGGGTGGGGTGGGGGGACGGAAGAAGGGATTGTCAGTGAGGCCAGACCATCAATTGTAGCCCCAGGGGAAGAAGAACCTTAAACAGGGAGTGACGTCATCCTATTGGTGATGGAGAATTTTGTTCTGAGTCTATTTTGCCTGGATCATTGTGGTCACTTCTGGCATGTTTGTTTCAGGTACTGGGTCATTGTCCAGTTCCTTGTATATGAGCACTTGCCTTGGTTCTCTTCTTGCATGTATCCAGGTTTCGGCGTGCATCTGTGCAGTGCACCTGCTTTTTTTGACTTACTGAATTTTTACCCTTGGTAAGTGGCAGCTGTCCTTAATCTTACTAGCCCACAATTCTCTCCTCCCTCAGCTGTCACAGAGCAGGACAGTACCCTGTCATCTCTCATTTGACACTGACTCCACCCGGCTTTGTTTGCCACTTAACATTTTTAGTTGTTGTTGCTAAAACATGTGGCTCATCTCTCAAGTTAAACTGTAAACTTCTTGAAGGCAGAGCTCTGGTTTAACACCATTTTATGTTCTAAAATGTGATAAGAGTTGCAAAATGGCCACTGCAGGAAGCAATGCTTTATCTGGCACACATAGGAAAGCTTCTCAGAAGATCTGATGATACCAGGAATACTTATTTACATAGCCTCAATCATCTGGAGGTGATCAGAGAATAGAAAGATTCTCTTCTCTAAGTCGTGGACCTACTTCAACCTCGGTGCTCGCGTTGGTTTTCTCCACTGTCCAACTTTCGTTGACTGCTCTGAGTCTGGCTGACCAACTCCCTGGGCTCCCTGCTATTGCATGTTACACTTCTGCCTTAAATAACTATCAACCTGCCAGATTGTCATCTGGTTCATCCATCCAATGGTTAAGATTACCACTGCTAGTACCCGAGGCCAAAGTCCAGTCAACTCTTGCCAATGTCATGGTAACACCCTTTTAATTTGTCTCCTCTCATCCTCTTTCATTCTTCACATTGCTAAACTAACCTTTTAGAAGACGAATCTGTTCTTATCATACTTTTGCTTAAACCTTCTGTGGCTTCCCTTTCCTGGTAGGATAGAATTCAAACTCATTAGCATGGTCTACATGGTCTATAGTGCCCTGTTTGCTCTTGTTTTGCCTACCATATCCTAAGAGCCTGTGTTTCCCTCACCCTTGCTCTGTGCATTTCAGCCCCCTTTGTGCTTCTTTTAGTTCTTGGACTACGACATGCTCTTACCGTCCCAGCCAGTCCAGACTTTTCAGCTCTATGTGGAAAACTCTTCTGGATTCCTGTTTAACCAGCTAACTCTATTCACACTTCAGATTTCAGTGAACATCCCCCTTTCTAGGGTAGCCTTTAACAACCTCCCAGACTAAACCCAGTCCCTTGTTTGTGTGCTCTCTCATCCTCTATCTATCATATTTATCACATTTACCACAATTGCAATTAAAGTGATGAATTGTGCATCCCTGATAAAATGTAACACCCACAAGGGTTGATACAAGCTCATCTTGTACAGAGCTGTAAATCCAGCCTTTAGCCTGCTTGCTTCCTTGTACATGGCAGGTACTCAATTTTAATTTGTTGGATGTCAAGTGAGACCCCCAGTGACATTGGCTCCTTTCACAGTCTCTGCCTTCACTGCTGTGCCACACTTCCCGTGTTTGCACTGTGTGGTGCAGAAACAGGGAGGCTCTTTTGTCCTGGGAGAAATTTGAGGAATGTGCACCATTTCCTGTGAGGTCCACAGAGATGGCGGCGTTTCTTGTTTTCCGCGAGAACGGCAGGGTGAGAGGTACAACCTCTAACTTCCAGACTGGAAAAAAAAAATGAAGGTACCATGTGGGAAAATTGTTTTCATCTAGCCAGTGACTGTTTTCTGTTAAGCAGAGGAATTGCAGCCTGAGCAGAAGTTGAGAATGTACGATGGCTGAAATTTATTGTTTCAGGCGAATGTTCATACATTTGAAATGATGTCAGAGCCATGAAGAGAAAATCACTTAATCTCCTACAGAAGACTGGGTGAAGCCAGTGTCCTGTGGAAATCCACTCTCAGTATTTTCCCCTTGAAAGAAACTTGGGGCAAATGGAGTGTAAGTTATCTCCACAAAGTCAAGGGCAACGGAAACGAGACTTGGCAGGGTCCCCATATATTCTAGTTTGCTACTTGCTGGAATGCAATATACCAGAAACTCAATGGTTTTTAAAAAGGGAAATTTAATACATTGCAAGTTAATAGTCTTTAGGCTGTGGAAATGTCCCAATTAAAGCAAGTCTATAAGAAATGTCCAATCTAGGGCATCCAGGGAAAGATACCTTGATGTAAGAAGGCCGAAGATGTTCAGGGTTTCTCTCTCAAGTGGAAAGGCACATGGCAAATACAGTCAGGATTTTTCTTTCAGCTGGAAGGGCACATGGCGAACATAGCACCATCTGCTAGCTTCCTCTCCAGCTCCCTGGAAGGTATTTTCCTTCTTCATCTCCAAAAGTCTCTGGCCTGAGGACTCTCTGCTTCATGGCTCTGTGGCATTCTGTCATCCTTCTCTGTTCTCTCTGAATCTCTTCTTATTCTCTGCTTCTGAAGCTTTTTTCAAAACACTTCTTTTGTAGGATTCCAGTTAACTAATTAAGACCCATGTAGAATGGGTGGAGACACATTTCCATGGAGATAATCTAATCAATTTCCCAACATACAGAGATTAGAAGAAACAGCTGCCTTTATAAAATGGGATTAGGAGTAAAAGATGGTTTTTCTAGGGTACATACATCCTTTTAAAACTGGCACACCGTAACTGCAGCAGACAGTGCTGGAGCTGGGACCACACTTTCATATTAGCTGAATGGACAGCTAGCGATGAATGGCCACCGTCTTGAGAGAGGATGTGAAGGGCTTCAGTTTGGGGATGAGGCATGGGGTGAAAGAGGTCACCAAAAGCCAGGAATAAAGAGAGCAAGGAAGGCCCAGTAGAACAAATCTTGAGCTAGAATGGACCTTGAGATAATTCTGACTCTGTTGCAGTGCAGAAAGTATTTGCAAATTTTTAATGAAGAAGTTGGTTTGGTCAGTTTTTTTTTCTACTAAAGAGATTCTTAGTGAGAAAATACTGATGATAAAGCATGAGTCATCCTACAACATAATGGCTAGCATTCATTGAGCATGTGCCCTGTGCCAGGGCTGTGCTAAGAACTTTCCATGCATCATTTCTTTACATCCTTGCAATAACTGTCCAGGACATTTGTATTAGCCCTATTTTATAAATGGAACCAAAGCTTAGAGAAAGCAGATAGCGTTTCCTAGCTGATAGGTGGCAGAGGTGGAATTTTAACCCAGTTTTCTTTGAATCCAAAGCCAGCACTTTTTACCATTACAGCAAATTGCCGCTATTTTGGAAGCTTGGCCCAATTGCAGGATCCTCTTGGGACTCTATCTTATGCCAAAGGAAGCAATTCTAAGGGGTGAAAGACTGAAATCTGATATGTAGTGTCCCCAAGAAGCCCGTCACACAATCCTCAAGAAGCATGCTTGTGCATATGTGCACACACCCAACTAAAACAAACAGAAAAATGCCAGATGCCTCCAGGTGAGGCACTTTCTCATTGGCCTTGTAAACTCCTGTGAGTTGGTTCAGATTTATGTTTTGGTTGTTATTATGTGAGCAAACTAATTTATGCACTCATCCTCCTGGATTCTGCTTTTTGGATTTGCTTTTCTAGTTCAATGCTACATTTGTCTTACAGCATTAGCCCTTTGGCAGTATGAAAAAGGGGTGGTCCATTTTGAACTGCTCTCCATTATACAGACTCATGGCATGATAGTAAATGCCGTGTCCTAATTAACAAGAAGGCAACACAGCTTAATGCCAATGAATGCGAGCTTTTGGCATGACTGCCTGGTACAAATTCTGATTCTGTTACATATTGCTGTGTGACTTGGGGTTAGTTACTTAAGCAATCTGAACCTCCTTTTCTTCTTCTGTAAGCAGAGGACAAGATTGTAGGGTGGGCCATGGTGGCTCAGCAGGCAGGAATGCTTGCCTGCAATGCCAGAGGACCCAGGTTTGATTCCCGGTGCCTGCCCATGTAAAAAAAAAAAAAAAAAATTCTAAAAAAAAAAAGGATTGTACATTCCTACTTGGGTCATTGTGAGGATTAAATGAATTATTACATGTAAAACTCTTAGAGCAATGCCTAGCCCATTGCAAGAGCTAAATAATCTTAGCAATGACTGCCTGACTTCAGTCTGCACGGACTCTCTGCAAGGCAGACGCTATTGGGTGGGAAGCATTGCCCTTGCCCTCGGGAGGAGTACAGTCCAGAGGGAAAGAGAGGTATGCACACTCACACATTAGAATATGCTGAAAAGAAAGAGATAGAGGAAAGATTAATCCTTCTAGTGGGCTGAGGATTGTTCTGGCCTGCCTGCATACTAATTATCTGATATCTTTACATGGAGGTAAGGTTGGTACCTGTTATTTAGGCTCTTCTAGCATTATCTGAAGAAGTGGAGTTAAGGTTATGTCAACGCCCCAAATGTGAGATTGGTTTTTGCACAGAAAGGTTGTTTCTTATTCAATAATGGAGTCACAAAAGGCAAAGCAACACACTGATCTGTAACACTTGATGGTAGGACAGGTGAACAGTAAATGTTTTATAGCAAGTGATATTTGTTCACCTATACCAAAGGCCAGCATGGAACAGATTAAGTAAAAAGGCAGTTCCTGTCTTTGGGAAATTCAGAAGCGAGGGAGGGAGATCCTCATCTGAGAAGCAATTGCACTGCATGGCTTGGCTAAAACAGAGGTCAGTGCTCAGGCAGTAGGAGCACAGAGGAAAGAATAACCAAATCTAAAGGGGACAGAAGAGGCAGGTGGAGCAGAGGAAGGGGGCCTCCCAGGAAGAAGACCTAGAATGAAGTAAGGGCTTAGCTTAGGCTGGAAGGAAACAGTACAGAGTTTGTTGTAACTAGAGTGTTTGCTTGTCCTGGGAGTGAGGAGAGGAAGAATCATTAAGTGAGGGAAGTGAGGCCCACCCAGCCGTAGCAAAGCTCACCTGTAACAAACCCATTTCCCAATCATGTATGATTAATTCTGGTTATGGCATAGCAGTGGCATAATTGCCACAGAACTGCTTTCACTCTTGCTTGCATCTTTGACTGAATTATAAGATAATTTTATGGCACCATCCAGAGAAGGAAATTTAGTTTTTTGCAGACAAAAGCAATGTCATGATCCCTTCTATATCTTCCCTTGCACCCAGCATTCATTTTAATGCATTTTTAATGAAATGCGTTAAACTGTAAGCCTTTGCTTTTCTGCTTATCCTATTCAGTCCAACCAACATTTAGTCATCAATAACAAAATGTATTCGAAGCATTTCAGATCTGAAAAGATCCTCAGAAATCAGCTATTTACCCATTTCATTATAGAGATGAAAATTGAGATGTTAAACAACTTGCTGAATCTTACCAAGTAGTTTGGTTCACTAGGCAGAGGCCATCCAAATCTTTATAACTATTTGTTTGCTTGTAGGTTGTTTTTTTCTATTTAGAGCATGGTGCTGATAAGAGAAAGAGTTTTGGACCAGTGCCTGTGTGGACGAGTTAGCTTTCATCTGCTTCTTGTGATATCCTTCACTGTTCACCAACTCAAAACCCAAAAAGATCAAAGGTGGGAGTTAAGCTGGAGCCGTGCAAAATCACCCATCAAGTATTGATTAGGCATTTCCCAGAAGTGTGCTCTTGCTGGGATTTAAGGGATGTTAGAAGATGAATCAGACATGGTTCTTGCCTTCCTGAAACTCTAAATCACTTGGTAAAATAGCATAAACACACAAACAAAAAAATGACAAAGCATAGTGAAATAACCATAGAAGGGAGTTGGCATCACGGCCAAATTCCCATGTGGTAGGTCAGTGTCTCCATAACCCCATCCAAAGTTGAGCTGTGCCTGTTGCCCACTTAGGTCAGAATCATTTGGCATCCTTGCAGTGCTTTCTTATTGGAAAGAGAAAGGAGTTGAGATTTCCATCCTGAAAACCAAGGATGAGAAAACAGCAGGAAAGAGCCAGGAAGCACAATTTGCAAGCAAATGAAGTTGGAAATGAAGAATAGAATGGTATTGGGATACTGTCCAGAATTCTTCAGGGCAGTCTGCATTTTCTACAGAAAGAAAAGGAAAACACCAGTTCATAATATGATTACACAAGCTAAGAGACTGTGTTTGTGGTCTACCTGTGCTCTTCTAGGTGGAAAAACCACTAAGACCACAATGACTTTGGATGGACAATCCCTTTAAACGCTGACATCTGGATGTAGTGGCATCTTTCATTTTATCTCTTAGAGGAAGCAAACATAAGCTTCTTGATAATCTTAGTTGGGTGTGTGTTACCAAGGCCGACAAAAAAGGGGATAGCTCCACTCCTAGCAGTGTAGTGTGGCAGAAAGTTTCTGCCTAGGTAACTAAAGACGTTCATCACCATGTTAGGTTAGAGTGCTCTGTCTAGGACCACCTGGCTTGTTATGACCAAACTTCGATAAGAAGCTTAGCAGAATCAGACCCAGAAGCATTTCAAAGGATCAAAATTAAGCGCTTTTAAGAAAATACTCAGTCAAAGGAATCTTTTCCCAGGCTCTAGCAGAGAATAAGTGCACAAAAAGTGCATGATAAATTAATGAAAAAGATGCATGGGAATGGTAAAAAAAAAAAGAGACTTGGAAACACATCATGTAATGCCTTTAATTATATATGAAAATGTATTAATCATTAAGAAACTGATTAAATTTACAGATGTGGGAAATAATCAGGATAATATTACTGCCCATAATGTATTGGAATTAAACTTTACGGGTTAGTTTAATTATCCAATTTGTCCCTTAGAGCAGAATGGATAGTTTGCTCACCATTTTATAGAAACTGATGCTGAAAGAACCTAAGTGACTGCCATGGATTATATACTATTAAGAACATGCTGAACAAATGAATGCACAACTAGGGCAGGGTTACTCAGCCTGCACGTGATAAGACAGACAAAATTTAGTTCTCCTGATTCTTATCTAATGCTCTTCTCACGATTTAAGCCTACACAGGAATGAATTTCTGATGACTGTTCTGCTGTCAACCTCTCTATGGGTGTTTGGTTACAGAATCACTAGTTGAAGGACACCACAAAATATATACATATTTATTTATCCTCGATCTACAAACCATTTCTCCATAAGCACACTTCACTGCTACCCATGCTAGTATGTGAGTTTATGGAAGGTAGGGCCAAGTCACCCCCCCTTCTTCCTTTTTGCTTCTTTGCCACTCTGCCCTTGTCTCTCTTATCACACTGAATTGTAAGCAAGCATTTCTCTCTGTCTCATTCATCATATTTTGATAGTATTGAAGGCTATCTTAATGACCTTTCAATGCCCTTTCTAAGCACAGTGCTTTGTATATAATAGGTGCTCAAAAATGCTTACTGTAGAATAACTATGACCAATTAACCCCCTCTATCTATTACATATAATATAGATTCCAATGAGACATCTTTTATTTTTTTTCCGCATGGGCAGGCACCAGGAATCGAACCCGGGTCTCCAGCCTGACAATCTGGTTACTCTGCCTGCTGAGCCACCGTGGCCCACCCCCAATAAGATATCTTTTGATGATGGTAACAATGAAAAATAATATTATCCCAAATTTCTGGAGTTATTGTCACACCTTCAAAGTAAAGATTTCATAACTGTACAAAAGAAGTTTTTCTTTTGAAAATCACAAAGAATTAATTGACCTGTGCAATAAAATAATTCATATCCTAGCATAACTCACTCAATATAGATAATAATAATTTATAGATGGGAGAGGTAAGATTAATAATTCATATCCCAATTGGTTGGTGTTCCTAATTTAATTCAGAGAGCATGCTCTTTTGTTTACAGTTTTGGACCACATACTTCTAAAAGCCTAGAACCCACTTTTTGAGTCGATGCTTATTGAGTCATAGCTGATGAGCAGAACATCATGAAAAGTGTCTGAAGTTGGTTACATGAGTTATTGCCTAATATAAGAGAAAGGAGATGATGATAGAAAAATAAGGACTGGTTCCTATTGATAAGAAAGTCTCCGTTGTAGGCTAAGCATTGGAGATTCTCTCATATTAAAACTTCCCCCAAAGGAAAGACCTGGGTCAGGACTAAAAGCCAAGCCAACGGAAAGACAAATTTGTTTTCTAATGTCATTGACAGCCCAAGACAAATAGGAGAAAGATTGAAGACCAGGTAAATGTTTGGGGCTTTAGAGGTAAAATTTCAGAGACCAACGACACTATCAAACATGTGAGACAGAAAATTTGCTTCAAAAATAGAACATAATGGGTGGGCAATGGCAGTCCGGTGGCAAAGTTCTCGCCTGCCATGCCAGAGACTGGAGTTCGATTCCCAGTGCCCGTCCATGCAAAAAAAAAAAAAGATCTTAATTTAATAGATCAAAAAATGAACTAGCTGTCACTAATTGGGGGAAACTGAATGATGACCCCTAAAAAACTGTCCAATCCCAGGGCACTCAACTTTTGGAAATAATTTTAGAACTGAATTAAAAAATAATGTCAGTGACTGCCTAGCCATCCCTTTAGGCTTCTGTTTCTGAGAAAAACTTCAGTTCCCTCTGAAACGAGTTGGAGAATTCCTAGAGGAATTTGTCCTATGCTATACAAATTGCTAGCATTCTATCCTGCCATGTCTTATAAAAGTATAAAAGGCTTGCACCAAATTAAGTCTTTAATAATTTTTTAGCTCCTCTACCTCTGGAGTCCACTTAAAGCCACTCTGTATTGTGGAACCATTTGTGAATATCAAAACTTCATATGAAAACAAAGATTTAGAATTGCTCTGGTAGAGAATAATCCCATACTGGCAGGGAACTATACTAGATGACCTAATAGGTCTTTTCTATCTCTAATTTCTATGATTCTATGAAAATCATCTCCCCCTATAAGAAACAGATGTTGGCTGGATAGACAAAGGCTTCGAGGAGCCATCTTCTTCTACAATCCCCTTTCAGAGGCGTAGGTTGCCACTTCTTTTATCCCCCCACTTCTCTGCTCTGTGGCAGCTGATGAGATATTTATAGCCCTTTTCCTCAGCCTGCCAATTATAATTATCAATATCTCCACTGATAAAAAAAATTAGAAGCAGCATCAGAGTTGTTCATAGTATGTGAGAAGCCAAATTTGAGTTGAAAATGAGAATTGTTTCTTCCAATTATGGACAAAAGAGAGGTGCATTTGGTGGCAAAGCTGCCACTTAATCTGTGGTAATATGGCCATTGAGAAATGTCTATGGCCTGCCTTAAAGCAGCTCCGTGGACAAAGAGCAAGGTGGAGACGCCCTTAGGAACAGCTATTGCTTGAGTAGACAATGCTGTCTGTACTGCACAGAGTGAGAGAGTTGCTTTAAATATAATAAATAAAAGTGAAATCTTACACAAGGCAGCACAGCTTAGTAATTGCTGTTTTGGAGCTCACGTCTCTGCAGTTATTTAGCTCAGCATTTCATCTCCAGCTGCAGCACAATTTTTGCCAAATATAGATAAATGAAGTTAAAGTTATTGGCAACCACTAGTTCTGTGTCCCTGTTTTGAGTTTATAGATTTCATAGGAATGGCATTACTTTATTTCTGCAGCAGGCAATTGTTCTTCTGAAGTGAGAACTTTTTCCATGGTACAGTAGATATGGCATTTTCACTGAGGAGAGAATAAGTGAGATTTCTGTTTGAGTTATGAATCCTTTGAGCAATTTGAGGGTGGGCAGAACACAGACTCTGAGCCCTATCAACATATTTTAAGGGTTTCCAAACTTTAACAAAAACCTTCAGTGTCTGCAGACACGTCCTTCCAGCCTGGGCTGCCTCACAAGAGTGCTGATTCTATTCCAACCTGTAGCTGCCCAAGACTCACTTTCGGGAACAGGCAGCCCTGTTACCTGAACACAGGGTTTGATTCTAGCCCTTTATTGTTGGTGAAATTTCTAGGCTCTCACATTTCTCATGAGAAAGACTATCTGGATCTGGAAATTATAGTGATTAGAATTAAAAATGGTATTAGAGCTGCAATTCAACTTTCCATAGCATACTTTCTTCAAAAGTAGACCACCTTCTGGTCTCTCGCTCACCTACAGAGGATCACAAAGCTTAGTCATTCAAGAGGCAGTCAGTTTCACTTTCTGTCCTCATTGTCAGAGTTAAATATTTATTAAGCACAGTTTTGGGGTAGGCATTAGTTGACAGCCATCATGACTTCTCGATCCTAAGTATACAATCCTCTCAATTACCTTGTGGTGGTATCATCTTTAGAGTCCTTATCATCCTAGTGGCTTTGTTGCTTTGGAAAAAATACTTTCTAGAACCTTACATAGTTGCCAAATAGGATGAGAGGATGCATTTTGGAAGGAGGTCATTATGTGAGTCAAAGTCAATTCCCTTCATATGCATTAATATACACATACTGTCATGGTCAGGTTCATGTGTCACCTGGGCCAGGTGGTGGTACTTGTTTGTCTGGTTGGGCAAGTGCTGGCCTGTCTGTTGTGATGAGGACATTTCATAGAATTAAATCATGATCATGTCGGCTGCATCCACAGCTGATTCCATTTGTAATCAGTCAAGGGGCGTGTCTTCTGCAATGAGTGATGTTCAGTGTAATCACTGGAAACCTTTTAAGGAGGATTCAGAAGAGACAGGCTCTCTTCCTGCTTCGGCCAGCGAGCCTCTCCTGTGGAGTTCGTACAGACCATTGGAATCATCAGCTTCACAGCCTGCCTTGCAGATTGCCTGCTCTACATTCCCATAGCTATGTGAGACACTTTTATAAATTTTATGTTTATGAATATTTCCTGTTGATTCTGTTTCTGTAGAGAACCCTAATAATACACATACACGTATACATATACATACAAATGCTCCATATCTTGGCCATTAACTGACCTGGAACTTCCTAGTGAGTTTTTAAAGTTAATTTTCCATTACTGTTTATCTCATTCATACTTACGACAAGGTCATTCCCACGTTTCTTTGCTATGATGATTCCTATATATGTTGTTTAGACGGAGCCATAAATTACTCTGTTCTCTCCTCCCTCAGACCTTTCTTTTCTCTTTCACTTTCTCTTCACTTTTTATTTCCACAAGTGATTTAAGCCCCTTCAACAGTGATAAAAATAATTTAAACATTCTAAAATGCCTCTATTTCTATTAATATAATTTTGGTGATTACCTCTATTGGAAATCACTTTAGGAAATATCCTTCCTCTCTTCTGTCAGTCTACCAAATTTCAAGATTTAGCGCAACCTCATCTTTCTTGATCCTCTCCCTCAGACAGAGTTAAAATAGTCTATGGCAGCTGAATTATAACATTAATCACACTATATTATAAATACATTTTTGACATTACTCCTCTCCCCAAGCTGGTCGATGATCATTGTAATTTGTTGTCATACTCTAAAGCCTAGCTTGCCAGTGAATGATACATAGAATGTGCTCAGTAAATATTTCTTGAATGAATGATTCAACTGGTATTGGAAAATGGTACCAAAGTAAAGGGAAAGTCTCTGAAAAAAGTCTGAAAAAGCAGCAAGGATGCTTCAGTGTCTTGTCTATTAGGTTATGGAGCCTTCTGCTTGCTCACTGCCCTAGTTGGCCTAGGCTAGCTGGAGAAGCCTTGTCGCTTCCCAGCAGAGTTACTGGGACTGGAGCTGAGCGCTGCTCAGTGCTTTGAGGTGTGTGATTCTGAGAAATCAGCTGAAAGGCACATGCTGTTTGAGAGCATTTTTAAGAGTTCAGCTGTTGGTTCAGAGCTATAAAGCGCCTTTGCAAGCTTTCACTGGTTGGTCTCTTGGCTACAAGCCTAGCTCTGAAAACCTGTGAGCTTGCCTCCTGCCTCCAGATGCAGAGGATCTGTTCCTACCACCCTTCTTTTAAGACGAAGTGGCAAGGGATCGGCTCAGGAGGGAAAGGGTCTGCATTTCTTCTCTGAATCTGATTTCGTGACAGTTATTCTTGTCTTTGCACAGAACAAGAAAGAATGAGTTTCCTTCCCCCACTAAGTTGTTTAAATTGAATCCAAGGAATGAGACAAAATAACCTGTAGAAGCTCTGTTTTTCTATACCTCCTAAGGAGTTGCCAAAATAACCATTTGCCTTAGATAGTAAATCTTGCCTGACAGCACAAGGGCCAGACCTGTGAGCATCTTTTCCCTACATTGACTATTTCGTGATTTTGAGTGGACCTGGGGGAGATGTAGCAAAACAGCACTGAGTTGGCCTGGTGGAGCTCAGGGCCAGCTATAGTTTGGCAAAAGGCCAAAGGACACTTAGTAATGGCCAGACCACTAGATTGCCCTTGAGCTAATTTAAGGTCATCCTTGAGGGTTGAAAGTTTTCTGTAAACAGCTGGGCTCTTTGGCATCTGTTAGGGCCTACGACTACCATTAGTTTTTTTTTGTTGTTGTTGTTGTTGGTTTTTAATTGAAGTAAGACTCATGTAGTATAAAATGAACAAATAACCATTTTAAATTGTAGGATTCAGTGGCATTTAGTACATTAACTCTGTGTTCCACCAGCACCTCTGTCTAGTTCCAAGACATTTTCCTCATCCTGAAGGGAAATTCTGTACCCATTAAGCAGTCATCCCGCCTTCCTCCCTCCCGCCAAGCCCAGGCAGCCGTTAGTCTGCTGTCATTAGCTTTTTCTTTTTTTTTTTGACATGGGCAAGAATTGAACCCAGGTTTCCGGCATCTTTAGCTTTTGAACCTAAAATTGTAAGAGAGACGCTCTCACTTTTTCTTTCTCCTTGTGTCTTTCTGTCTTTTTTTTCTTTTTCCTTCTTCCCTCCCTCCCTCTTTCTTTCTTTGTTTCTTTCTTCCTCTCTTTCTTTCTCTTCCTCTTTCACTTTCTTCCTCTCTCTTTCTTTCTTACTTTCTTCCCTCCCTCCTTTCTTTCTTTCTTTTGTTTTCTCTGTCTCTCTCTCTGTCTCTTTCTCACTCACTTTCTTTCTCCTTCCTTCCTTCCTGTAAAAATTTAGCCAACATTTATTTTGTTCCAGGTGCTGTTCTAAGTTTTTGACATTTATTAACTCATTTACTCTTACAGCAATGCCATCAGAGTTACTATTTTTATTCCTGTCTTACAGATAAAGTGACTGAGGCACAGAGAAATAAAATAATTTGTTCATGATCGCATAGCTAGTGAATGGCAGCACTGGAACTCAAACACATCTAGCTGTGCTAGAATCCGTGCTCCTGAACATAAAGCCATGGAATCTTTCTGAGTATTCAGTTATGTGTTGTTACATTCAGTCCACAGCTTGGATTTCATTCTCCTCTCCCTGCTGCTCCCCACTTAAAGATGGTCCTACTGTCCTGCCTTTTCTTTTCCTTTACCACTTGAGGCATTTATTTTTCCTCTTCTTGCTCTGGTTTTGTTCTGCAGTTTCACAGGGCATGGGCAAGGGAGGAAAGATCCAATATGAACATCTGTGTTGTAATTTTCCATGACTATTTCAGAATGACCGAAGACATGACTATTCTTTTCTGGATCAAAAAGACTTTTGGGCTTGATATGACCTCTTTGGACAAACACAGTTTAGGTAAGAGTCCAAACTCTTCAGAACATTCTTTTGGAAACTGAGCCAAACTGGAAATTTTGTCAGTAAGCAACAACTGAAGTTCACGGCCAAACAGTAATGTGTTTGTTTAACCTTGGGGAAAAAAAAGTTTTTTTAAAATTTTAAGTTATAAAATTTAATGTGGTTGCAACCCATCTTCCAACTAAAAAGGCAACATAGAACCTGATAAGTACGGAATTGCAAATGTGAAAATAGAATAGACTAGAAATAGAATTATATTTAAATATTTTACTTTAATATAAATACATATATATGCTTCTTATCAATATTGTTACATAACTGAATATATATACGAATACGTATATATATAAATGTTTATTTTTTGAATTTTAGAATCATAGATTTTATCTATTTCTCCACCATTAACAATGTTTGTTCTTTTAAAGCAAAATTAGCTTTTAAAATGATGTATAAAATCATTAAAAGAATTAGCATAATTGTGAGTGTAGTTGGATTGTGTCCTGTGTTTTCTTCTGAAGTGAGAGAGTGACCATTTGGGCCTCTCTGAGATCACAGCCAAGCCTGTGGGCAGACAGTTCTACCTGGGTTCTTTATTCTTTAGTGGTAATAATCATGCCTCAGTTTGCTAAAGCTACTGGTTGCAATAACCAGAAATGAATTGGCTTTTATAAAGGGGATTTATATCAAGTTATAATTCTAAGGCCATGAAAATGTACAAATTAAGACACCCAACAAGAGGGTACCTTCTCGGAAAAAAGACAGACTTTCTCTGTCTGGAGTTTCTCTGTCACGTGGGAAGGCACATGGGATGCCTGCTCTCCTTCCCTTCTAGCTTCTGGTTTCAAAGGAGTCTCTCAGCTTCTGAAATCTCTTGGGGCTTCTGGCATCTTCTGCGTCTCCAAACATCTGTTTCTACTCTCTCTGTTGGCTCTTTTAAGGACTCCAGTAAACTAATCAAGACCCACCTTGAATGGGCAGGGTCACATCTCCATCTAATCAAAAAGTCCCACCCAAAATTGTATGCATCACATCTCTATGAAAAAAAACTCAACCTAAAGGTCCCACCCAATGAGAGGTCTGCCCCCACAAGATTGGGTTAGGATTAAGGGAACATGGCTTTTCTGGGGCACATAATAGTTTCCAACCAGCTCAAACCAAAATGTGAGTTAGCATTTCTTGAGTAATTTCTAAGTGCCAGGTGTTGTTCTACTTGCCTTCCCCTTTTAAACTCCTTGAATCCTTACCACAAGTTCATGAGGTAGGTGCTACTGTTGTCCCCATTGTTGTAGATCAAGCTGGGTCACCCAAAAAGATCTCTTCAAGTCCTAGAACTTGGTACCTATGAATGAAATCTTATTTGAAAATAAGATTCCTGCAGATGTAGTCAAATTAAGGTTTGTTCATGCTGGATTGGGATAAGCCCTTATTCCAATGAATGGTGCCTTTATAAGAGACAGATTTGGACCCAGAGACATAGAGGAGACACAGGGAAGAAAGCCATGTGCCAGTGGAGGCAGAGATTAGAGTGTTGCAGCTACAAGCCAAGGAATGCCAAGGACTCCTAGCCACCACTGGTAGCTTGGAGACAGTTGTACAACAGATGCTCTCTTAGAGCCTCTGGAAGGAAGCAACCCTGCCAGCCCATTGGCTTTGAACTTCCAACCTCCTGACCTGCGAGAGAACAAATTTCTGTTGTTTTAGGCACTGTGTTTGCAGTAATTTGTTATGGCTACCCCAGGAAACTAATATCCCATCATGTGGATGAGGAAACTGAGGCAAAGAGTACCATCAGGGTTTTAGCATGAGATGTGGTTTCATTTCTGCTACTGGAAAGCAGGTGTCTACGCCTCCTCTTTACCATTCAGCTTCTATATAGATAAATGAAATTAAAGGAAATGCACATAGAGTCTCTATGGAAAGATCTGGAAGGGATCCTGTGAGCCTTTCATCTGGTTCCCAGGTATCTCCACAACCAGCATAGCTTTTGCAACTGCGATGGACAATGATAGAAGGAAACTAGGTCTCAGAGGTACACATAATGGTTTAATTTACCAATACAATCACCAGTGTCTTTATGCTGGTAGTTTTTACCATGTGGTGAAAAGGAAATGCTATATTAAAAAAATGATTTTTGGATTTTCTTTTCTGTTTGTTTTGAAATGAATGGGTGCAGAATTCTATCCTCTTTCTCAAAGAAATTTAGCTGTCTATTTTTTGTTAAAGTTTATGTTATTTTACTAAAATAATTATATGTAACCTGAAAGTCGTTCTTAGATTTAAATACTTGGTGCAAACATATGACTTGATCTCCTGTCTAGTTGTTAGTTCTTGTCAGGGATATGGGTCATGCAAGCTCTTGTCATCACTCTGTCCTTTTCAGTCCTTCTGAAGTCTTATGCCAAGTCCGGGCTCTAAGTGAACGTACCCACAAGTCCAATTGACTCTCCTATTTTGCCAACAGAACAGCAGTGTAGCCCAGACAAATATAAGACACTTGTCACAGGCTCAGTTACATAGTAGGTGCTCAACAAATATCATAAACTCCTTTCTTCTCACCAGCACGAGTATCTGATCCATAGAAGACCCAGCTGACAGATACAGCAGCATGAGACAAGTCTGATCATTGGGTGGTGGGAGTGTGCAGAGTTATGTTGAAAAAGATTCTAAGCCTGAGACTCAGCCCAGTGGGAAAGTATGCAGGATTGTATTATTGATGGCTGCCATGGGTGTACATTGGCTAAGAGTATATATGGTATAAGGTAGGAAAAATATATATCACTTATTAAATCCTACTAAAAATGCACACTGGACATTTTGTAAATGTTAACCCATTAATCCTTGTAACCACCCTATAGGTAGTTATTATTAGATTCGTTCTCCAGATGAGAAACTTGTCAATTGAAAAGTTTAGACAACTTGCCCAAGGTCACATGGCAATAAGTGGGAGAGCCCAGATTTGATCTCCTTTTTATCTCATTTCAAAGTCTTGCTCTTTCCACCACTTTCTGCTGGCTGCAATCAGAAACGAGCTGTCATTTCTTCTGAGGAGGCAAGAACATATCACTGGTGGTATTTTTTTTTTTTATCTAAGACACTATTGTGAGGCATGATATTTCTCTATCAGCCAAAGCTTATTTTCATGTGGATGTAAGAAAAAATTACCAGTAAAAATATGGATTGGCGAACAGTCAATAGGTAAACATTCTGCCTTTTCACTGGCAATATCTGACCTGAACTGTCCTCTTTGAAGTGGTGAACTGAGAAAATGTTCAGCTAAATGAGATGTAGGAGAATACCTTACATTTTTCAATATATCCAGATGGTTAGGCTCATTTTGTTTGTTTGTTTATTTTAATAAGTCCTGAATTATCTGTATAATTGCCTCATGATTCATTACTTCACTTTTTGTATTTAAATATGGTCTAGTGGTATAGGAAAGTTTACAGAATCCCTCTATCCTACTTCTTTTCTTCCATTCCTTGTTAATCCAGGGGCTGGGGGCAGGCTGCCCTGGCTGGTAAATGAACTTTCCAACTCTGCACTAAACTTGGCTGACGGTGGTTCCAGCTTTGTTCATAAATAATCAACAAAAGTCACATCTGGATTCACATACTTAACTAAATGTAGACAAACCTAAATTATTTTGGATCTGCCTGATGTATTTCTATTTTATGCTGTGTTTTTTTTCCCCCTAAACATCTCCCCCCCACCATCTCACGCCTTCTCATTTCTCTTTTCTCCAAAGACTTAACAACAAAAATATGTGCTTCTATCCCCCTTAACTTTCTCCACCAAAGCAGTGAGTTTAAGGATTTAAGAAATATCCCCTCCTTTCCTTTAATTTGATTGAATGCAAATTTCCAAATGAATGTGCCGCACAGAACATCAGAACATCTTAAAACATTGCTACCTGCAGAGAGGACATGTGTTTACTTCTTTTAAATGACGCCTGAAAGAGACAGGTCTCTACACCAAATAAGGAGCATGCACTCAGGCAATCCACACAGGCACAGGCAGCTCTCCCCTCCATCCTCCATTCCCCTCTTTTTTTTTTTTTTTATTAGAAAACACTTGAAACTTATCATGTGCAGCAGATGGGAGTAGAAAATGCAGCTTGAAGACAGTTATATAAATATATCCTTGATGTCTGTTTTGCTTTTCAATTTGCAACGAAAAGTACAAAGGTAGGAGGGCGCGCCAGCGAGGGCCGCCTTGTGTCTCTTGATATGCATTCCAGATGTTGGCTAGACTTTGTGGAGCCAGGCTTATGGCACAGGGGCCGGAGCCGGCGGCTCTTCCTCCAGGTGTGAAGCCTCATGCTGATTCCCCCGCAAGCTGGCTGGCCTTATCCAAACACCGCAACTGGGGGAGCAGCCTCCACCACCTCCCCTGACCCTAATTTACCTTCCCCTAATTCCTGCGCTCTCCGGATGGAGGTGGGGGGGGGCGGGCCAGAGAATGGGTCATGTGCCCTTGCCCATCACCCTGCCACTTCAACACTGAAAATTTTAAAAAGGAGCAAAAAATAATGAAAAGGAAAAAAGAAAAATTAACCCTGATGTGGCTCCTTCAGAATATTCCTTTCTGCGCTTCGAGAAAGCCTGGAGGAACTATTCGAATCTCCTGGCTTGCCGAAACTCTGATGGTGGCTCTGTTTGTACATACTTGTAAAGGGTTTTACACCGTACTATTTTAACTCCCTGATTAAACATGGCTAAGCACAGCAGTATATCATAAATCTTTGCAGATGCCGCCTTCATTTATCTGAAGGTTAGTTACTGGCTGGTGTGGGTAAACAAATGACAGGCGCATTTATGACGATATATGGGGCCACAAAGTAGTGCCATTAATAACCTCTGCTCTGTGTTCCCCTTACCGGAGAGGTGCCCTAGTCTTAAGAGAGAGCCTGGGGCTTTTTCTCTCTCAGTTCAGATGGGGGCCAATTGGGAGGGAGGGGGTGGAGGTCTTGAAAAGTATGCACAAAGAATTTCAGGGGAAAAATGATGACTGGGCAAAACCGAGAATCACTAATCATCCCCAGGGCAATTTATGGCTCCAATGGGACACAGGGACTGTTTGAATTTTGGGATGTTTCAGTTCTGTTAGATGTTTTGTAGTTGGAAAATTTCAGTGAAATAATTGGGGATGACAGAAACATTGATTGTCAGCAAGGGACATAGAAGGACCAGACCTAGAGAGAACTTGTTTTTTCACTGATACCCTTAGAAGGAGGAAATGAACTGCATTAGGCATTATTACCATGAGTGGGTGTATTTCACTGTGTTAATGGCAGAAAACAAACACTGAGAGATTATCTTACTTTCCCTTCTGCTTCCTCATAACAAAAAGAACATATCTTAATCAGATGGGGGGAGGGCAGAAATACCTGATGCCATGGGTGGGTTGTTTTGATGCTCTGGAGTTCACATTCTCACTTCCATTTGCTCATTATACTGAAGGAAAATGTTAGTTCACTGACATTTTGCTAGGGTATTATTCATTCTTCCCAGAAGTAACTGTGTGTCCTTGGGCATATTACTCAATCAATCTAACCTTGACGTACATCACCTGCAAAATGAAGAAAGTAGGGTGGCTTTGAGCTTTCAATAAAAATATTTTTTGAAAGTGTCTAACAGAGTGCCAAAAGCAGGAAGTGTTCTCAATACTTTTCAGAAATGCAGAATTCAGCATGAGAAGGACATAAGATAATTTGATGGGAAAATCCAAAATACTCTGTTGGAAGACAGTTTCACCTGTAATTAGATTTAGTGCCAACAAACATTTCAGAATGGATAGCATGCAAGATGAGTATACAGGCAAGTGTTTTATGCATTGTGGAAAACACGTGGATGAGAAAGACAAGATTTGTCCTCACGGGATTATATTCTTTAAGGAGGGACAGATTTGGAAACAATTGACTGTACTTTTTTTGGCAGAAGGAGATTTGTCTTCTAGTTCCAGGACCAGCCTCATGAAGAAGGTCATGGGTAAAGAGAGAAGAGAAGATGTCATGTAGAGAAAAATGATTGTGTGTCAGCAGCAGTGGAGGCCAAGCATCAGCTCTCCCTTCATAGGAAAACATGAAAAAAGCATAGGAGGAAACCTTCACTTATCATCTACAGAAAAAAATACACAGTTCCCAGGCATGTTATGTGATATTTGCATGGCCTGCCATTCCTGCCACCCAATCATCCACCACATTCCAGTCACATGTGAGTTTTAGATGCCATACCCTAAACATGCTGGGTTTTCTCAGCCTTCTACATCTTGGTTCCTATTGTTCTCTCTGCCCAAATCTATTGTACTCCATTCTTCAACTGCTGAAATCGTATTTACCCTCCCTAGGATGTTAGCTCAAATGTGTCTCCTGGAATTCTTTCCCCAGGTCCCCAGGCAGAATTAAGTCATCCTACCTTTATGCTCTCACAGCCCTACATATGCTTCTCTCATTTAATTAATGAGATGGCAGCAAAATTAAGATGGAAAAATTGCATTATCCCAAGCAAAAGGATAAGAACAGTGACTGGCTTCCAGAAGACTGCGGTCTCATGCCCTCACCTGTTGGTCCCACAAGTTCACAGTCATTTTTCCCCATCACCCCTGGGACATGTGATGTTTGCGCAGATGAAATTCTTAACAGACGACAGCGTAAGTTGCGCCAAGCTGCACCGTTTGCATGAACTCCTAGACCTCCAATAAGCCTCCATTAATTATTTAGTAAGGAATCCTTGAGAAGCCAGGTGGGGCCAAGACAGACCAAGTCCAGCCAGGATTGAATCAGGATCATAACAGGCTCGTCTTTCTTTCATATTGTTAATTCAGACATTTACAGGTGTCTGCCATGTGCCAGACATTGCCTTAAGTCCTAGGGAGACATATATCAATTGAGACATTCTTTTGCCCTCTAGAAACTCATAGCTGATTCATAGAGTTGATATACATTTGTTAGACACCCATTATGTGCTACACTTGGAAGTAAGCTCCTTCATGGAGCTTACAGTCTAGCAGAGATGATGGGATTGATCAATAATTACAAGAACACATTAGTAAATTCTGGATCCAGAGCATTGAACTAAACAGGCACAGTCCCTGCTCCCTTGGAGGTCATAGCTCTGAGATGAAGATAGATATGTGGATTAAAAGTCACAATACAGTGTGCCATTGTTTTAATTTATTTTTGCTTTTATTGTTTCCTTTAATTTTCTTTTTTGTTGGTATGGCATTTTTTTAAGAGAGATGATAAAGGCTGCTATGAAATCAAGGAACCATTGATATTAACTTGGCATGGAAAAATGAGGAAATGATCCCTTGGAGAAGAAATTTTTAAAGGGGACTAGGTGTTTACAAGATGCAGAAGTGGGGAGGACATTTCAGGGAGAGGGAATATCACATTCAGAACTGAGCAATGACGAAAGAGTATGTTTAGAAGTGGGCAAGCACTCTAGGACAACCACAGCACAAGAACTGTGAGGGTGAGGCTGAGAATGTAGCCCTGAATTCCAAGCCAATGAATGTATGAGGGAGCATTTCAAATATTTAAAATAAGTGAGTGATGACTAGCATTGTAAAGTTAAATTGGTTATACATGCTTCCTGGTAATTTTTCAGATAGTTTGGGTTCTCCATATAAGCTACCTCATGGCTGGAGAGTTTCTCAAGCATAGGCTTGGGTTATTTACTCATATAAAAGTGCCAGTCATTCTTCAATTTCATAATGTACCATTTGAGAAGAAGAAAAATGCATCATTTAATCCTGGGACCCACATCTGCTATTGAGGTAACTGATATGATAGAAAGAGGAAATTTTAAAATTAAGTTGTTTTAAATCTTATCAGCATTATAATGATCAAGTCACATGCTCTTTCAAAAAATTAAGAATGTGTCTTTGGAAAAATGTGCCAATGGAACTGTAATCTGGTTCTTAACAGAACTATTCTTGGCCAATAAATATAAATCTTTCAATCAAAGAATATTTGATGGGGTTTTGTTGATGCTACTTCCCTTTTCCAAAAGTACCATATTATGCAAATTCTGTTTTTATTTTTTTAAAGACTTAAAATTTCCATGAGTTTTACTTAGGTATGTCCCAGGTGTCTTTTAGTTGGGTAGTGTCACACCAAGGTGCCGTCTCAGTGCTGTGTGGTCATGGGGGAACAAGCCCTGAAGGCAAATTCTAGTTCTGGCTTTACCACTCACTAGCCACAAGCTTGGGAAAGTCACAGAGTTTCACTGATTATAACAATTATAAAAATCAAGTAAACACTTGGGAAAGTTTTAGTCTGCTCCCTTTATCTTACCAGTGAGGGAATTGAGGCCCACTGGGTTGAAAAAACTGAAGCAACAATACCAGGCTTGTTACTGGCAATACCAAGCTTAGAAATAATGTCATGGCATCTAATTTCAGGGTGGTTTCCATTATTCTTTGCTATCTGACTTATCTCAGCCTCCTCATGTGTAAAAAGAGGATAAAAATACCTGGCATCCCTTGCCTGTTGGTTTATGGTGAAGACCAAACAAACAAACAAAAAGATGACGCATGGTAGAGCTCAGTAGGACCTGGAGTTTATCTTGCTCATGGATGTTAAAAAGCCAGAAGACACCACACAGATGTATAGGAGAGCTGCAGTTCTTAATGTCCTTTCTCTATCTTCTTTTTGCATCTTTTTTTCCCCCTAATCATAACAATAGTCTACATATTATAGAAAAAATTATAAATGAGCAGTTTTGCTGTTGCAGATAAGACATATTTTTTGAACATCAACCATGTGTCAACCACTTGATTAATTTGACCACTCAAAGAAAAAAGGAGTGAGGATTAATATTTATTGAGTAGACAAATATGCAGTAGTATATAAATTATTATTTTATATACAACAGTATATATATTATATATACTATATTAGGTATTGATTTTTTGCATGACTTATTTAATATAACCATTGCTAAAGCCACCTGAAATTCAGTATAATTGCCAATTCACTCAGGAAAAAAGTTGATAAATAAGCCTTGAACAGATTGTCACCTTGCCAAGGTTATAAAGTAAATAAGTGATCGTTGTAAACCCTAGTCCGCATTTTTCTTACTCCAAAGTTCCAGCCCTCTCCATGATACCCTGCTGCCTCCCAAGTGTAAGTGGTATTGCTTCGAAGGCACAGTGGAACACAGATACTCTAATAGTAGCTAAAATTCTCTAAGTACTTATGATCTTGAAGCATTGCTTCAGGCACCGGGGAAGTAAAAGTATTACCTCATTTAGTATTGCCTCATTTAGTCTTACACACAACCTTCTGCAAGGAGGTGCTATTATGCAATGATTTTATAGATGAAGAACCTCTAACACAAGGAGGTAGACTTACCTTCCCACCTAGCTGCTACTCTGTCCTAGCCCTTGCTCTCTCTCTTATCCCACGGCCGTGTCCATGTGAGCCCTGCTCTCAAAGTTTTTGTTCTAGTAAGAGAGATGCATTTCTCTGTGCATGTTTTAAAACAGCATATATCAAACATTTCATACTTCAGCACCTAGTAAGAATTCTTTTTGAAATCTCCATTGCGACACATGCACACACCCGCTCATGCAAGCACACACACACTATTACAGAAACAACATTTGCATGAAGCAATTCTTAACCGAAGCACAGAGCAGGGTTTGTCAACCTCAGCAATATTCCATTTTGAGCTGGACAACTCTATGTTTTGGGGCCTGGCATGTCCATTGTTGAGAGTTTGGTGTGTGCATCCCTGGCCTTTACCCACCAGATGTCAGTGGCATCTCCCCCATCTCTCCTCACCCCCAAGCTGCGACAACTAACAATATATCCAGATGTCGCCAAATGTCCCCAGAGAGCAAAATCGCTCCTGGTTGAAAACCACTCACGGTGATAACACGCCCTCATGTTTTCTGTACTAGTCTATATTGTATTCCATGGATTTATTTTTTTTAAATAATTAATTGTGATCTGCTACATTGATTTCTTGATCCATTAATGGGCCTTGACTCACTGTTTGAAAAACACAATCATAAGATTGCGGGGTTAGGGGAGTGTTTTTTTTTTTTTTTAAAAAAAGGAGAAAATGGAAGACAGGAAGTAACCTATAATAAATGAGCAAATCAAGAATCCAAATTTGTAAATAAAAATTCAGAACTTGGATGGTCTAGTTTAGAGGGATGGGACATTTCAAAATACTAACATGGTAGGCCATTAGGGAGACCTGGTAAAGTGTTCAGTCATGAATTCTTCTCTTGAATCTTTGGGGGAAGGGCTGATACAGCTGGAAGGAATGTACTTAGATCTCCCCTGCCTCCCCAAAGCGTTGAAACACAGGTGCCTTCAGGATCTGGGAATGCAAAATAATAAAAGGAGTTCTTTTAGTGAAGGATTTATTTGCAAACTCTATCCATAAAAAAGACAAATGACTTTATAAAAAATTAAAACAAGTAAACAAAACCAGAGAATGTATGAACAGGCGGTTTTTCTCTCTTCCTTAAAGGAGGGGAGAATGGGACAAAATTTTATTAGAACCATAAGTCTGAGGGCATGCTCAATATCCACACTAGATTAGTGGGGCTTCATCCTGGTTTAGATATCAGAGAAAACACTGAGCCCCACCATCAGCATCTGAGGACTTGGAGAAGCAACTGGAGCCATGCTCCAAAGCATGGCTTTGGAGCCCTACAGATCCAAGTCTGAGCCCAGGTTTGCCTACCTGCTCTTGTAATTTTGGTCAAATTCCTTAGTTCCTCTAAGCTTTATTTTTCTCCTCTTTAAAGTAAGAAATAAGCTTTAGGCATATAACTAGATTGAGTATTAAAAGAAATAAGCTACACAGTCCTTGCCTAGCATATAGTAAGTCGTTAGTAAATGTCATAAAATAAAAATGACTATTATTATAGATGTATAGCATCAATATGCAACCAACTTTCTAGACACGACTGCCTCTCAAGGCTTGCCCAGTGGTTGCTGCCTCTTGATACAGGGTATGATAGTAGGAGTCACACTTCACACTGGTTGCCTAGAATGATTTGCCCGGAAACGTAACTGATGAGCGGAAGTGAGTGACACCTTAACCCCCTCAATGTTGAGAAGATTTTACTGGCTTCTTCAGGAAGGAGCCTCAGAAAAAGCACCTGGTGAATCACCATGGCTCTGGTGCTGAAGCGGTGCCCTGTGGAGAGAGATCTTTTGAAAATGAGCTGTGAATCCCTGATGACTTTAATTTAAGTAGCTACTCATTTGCTTAAAGGAATGGTGTAGGGGTTAACTATTGTGTGGTTGGGTGAAAGATGTATGGTAAACCATAATCTGTATGAGGAGAAATTATGAAATGGCATCGTTGTAGCTGGTACCTTTTAGAAAACTAACATTAAACAAACAGGCATCAAATTGTATATGTGTCCAGCAGAAGGAACCTGTCAACCTGATGGCTAAGGCCATAGAGTGGTGGCTGACCAGTTGTACACACGGGTTTGCTCAACACTGTTGCTTGGAAACACCACATTATCAAAGAGAACCTCATGTCAGGTTGGAGTAGTTCCCAGTCAGCTGGTTAGTAAAGATAATTTGCACTGGAAAAAAAAATCTAATATCCCGTTCCAACAATTTTTTCTCTCTATTTTTTTCATACTTGAGGTGATAATTTTGGAGAAGGAATAGTAGAATTCGTTGAGGTTCCTTTTATAAGATGGAAGATGAAATGAGATATTGGTGAATATCTTTTTAAAGCTGTAAAATAGCTGTGTATGGGTACGGTTTGTCAAAATAACTAGCAAGAAGATAGGGCGGTCTTAAGAGAAAGTGATGAAATTTGGTAATTAAAACAATGATTCATTCTAGAAACATCTGGCAAGTGCAGATAGGAAAACAGACCCTTTAGTGACAAATATATCTTCCACCTGAGTTCTGATTTAGGCCATTAGGTTCTGAAATATTTTATCATCACAATAGAGGCTCTTCTGGTTGACAAACTCAATACCAGTTACAACTTTGCTTCTTAAAGTATATAGTGATGTTTTGTTAAAATATCAACCTTTGTACTATCATGGTTAGAAGGACCTCTTTTTCGTTAAGATGCTTTAAGAAAACCAAAAGCCATCTCACCTACAGGGAGCCCTCAGAGCCAATAACAAGGGACTGAAGCTCGAAGGATATGGACTCACCTAAGCTCCGCGGATTTCAAACTTTTGTTCCTCTAACTGTGAAACTCGTAAAAAGACCTGTCATTGGAAAACCTGTTATTTAAAATAGATAGAAGCATAACTACACTAGGAATGGGGGCAAGTTTGGGGCTCCTCTGTCACATGAGAAAGCACATGGCAGCATTTGCTGGTCCTTTTCTCCTGGGTTTTGTTGTGTGCAGCTTCTTCAGTGGCTCCCTTTCAGCTTCTCTGGGGCTTTTTTCCTTGAGCTTCTCTTAATTTCATCACTCTTCTTCTGTATGTGTTTTACCCTCTTATGAAGGACTCCACTAAAAGGATTAAGACTCATCTTGAATGAGGTTGGTCATATCTCAATTGAAATAACATAATAAAAAAGGTCCCACCTACAATAGGTCTGCACCCACAGGGATGGATTAAAAGAAGATGACTTTTTCTGGGGTGCATGACAGCTTCAAACTACCACAGTCACCAAACCCTCACTTTCCAGTCCTTGGTCCAGTGCATTGACTGGTAATTTGGAGCTGGTTTTGTCATGGGGTTTCCTAAGAAACAAGCCAACAGTCAGGAAGTCCTCTCTCTATGTTAGGTCCTTTCCGTATATTTGCTATATATATAGAATGTGATAGATAGGTAGGTGGATTTGTGGATATAGATAGACATATGCATAGTGTGTCTGTGCATATACACATACACCTGGTCTGATGGGAATGGAAGTCCTAAACAAATGATTTGTAAGACTCAGTATTTTGGTGAAACTTGTGATCCATAAATAACCTCATAGACTTCAAAAGCATACATTTTCAGCAGATGCTTGCTTCAAGTCCTGTCCCTGGCCCAAAAGTGAAAATTTCCAACTAATTATGAAGTGTTATATTTGAATTCATTTCAGCAAGAGTTGAAGTCACTTCTTATTTATTAATTTACCTTGCTCTTCCCTTCGGTTATACACTGATCAGTATTTTAGGTAGGTAATGCTGACAGTGTACAATAGACCAGAAATGGGTTCTCTTTTATAAGGGGATTTATTAAATTAAAAGTTTACAGTTCTATTGGCCATAAAAATGTCCAAACTGAGGCATCCAGAGAAAGATATCCTGACTCAAGAAAGGCTGATCGTGTCTGGACCACCTCTGTCAGCTTAGAAGGCATGTGGCTGGTGTCTGCTGGTCCTTTGGCCTCTGGTTTCAAACAGCTTTCATAGGGGGCATTTTCTTCCTGCATCTCCAAGTATCTCTGGCTGTGTGGGCTCTGAGCTTTTTTCCAAATGATTCCCTCTTAAAAGACTCCAGTAAGCAGATTAAGACTCACCTTGAATGGGCAGAGATGCATCTCCATGGAAATCAGCTAATCAAAAGGTCTTACCCACAATTGGGTGGGTCACCTCTCCATGGAAACAATGTAATCAAAAAGATTCCATCCAAACAAAAAGTCTGCCCCCACAAGATTGGATTAGGAAAAAGAACATGGCTTTTCTGGGGTACACAACAGGCTCAAACCAGCACAAGTACCATGAGGCCATCTCCCCAGTATTCCCCTCCTATGTGAATATAATCCTGTAAAAAGGAACATGCTCCTATTAAAATAGATTATTTGTGAGTTAAAGTGTGACTATATATGTATATATATATACACATATAAAAAGATGTGTATACATATATAATTTTTCTTTTTTTTTTTCACTACCAGCCACCAATATTTGATAATGTGGAGTCCCAACTGCTTCCGTAACTGAAACCAAGGCTCTGTTGCAAATTCCAAAAGTTGCAGAATATTTGGGGGGGGGGGTCCTAACATCTGAAATCAGTTGTTCTTAGAAAGGCCTGGGTTCTGTGTTCTTCTATTAACTCCTGGAATAGTGTACTATTTTCCCTTGATCAATGAAGGAGAATTTGATTCACAAAACTGATTTGCGCTTAGTACACATACCTGCCTCCTTGCACTCAACTTTTAAAAACGAGTAGAGAGCTTTAGAAATCACCAAAGGGAGGCATTTCTACCTGAATGCACGTAAGTACTTTTGCTGCAACCTGCAAGCCTTTTAAAGTGATAAACTGTAATTGTTTGAAACTTGGCTCTCTTTTCTTTCCTCACTAAGAAATAGAAGTCTGCCAGTTTGAACTTTAATGGTCTCAGCTGTTTTGGAATGGTGTAATCACATTGTTAGATTCATTTTGCAGCTGGACTAGTGAATTATAGTCATTGGGAAAAAAAATCAGTTTTACCTGGTTAACTCCAGTTTTCCATGCACATGGGCATGTATTTACCTTTGGTCTTGACCAAGGAAATCTTTAATCCTGGAGGAAATTGTTATTGCTATTATTCTGGTGCTCTGTACACACATGCCTTTTCTCTGAGGAGTTCTCGAACCAGATGGAAAGGGGGGTTATATTGGGAGTGTACTCATACACACTGAGCAAGTCTTGCATAGGCAGCAATTTCAGTTTCTATTTCTGAGAATTTTGTCAGGAGTCTTGACAGTCATTGTGGACTGAAAACAATTAGTCACAGTTGTGGAGATCTCATGGTCAGAATAGCTTCACTGCGAAAGCCACGTCCGAAGACGAAAATCCAGGCTGGGCTGAATGGTGTTTTTTTCAACCAGAGAATGGCATAGCAGTCTGAGGCTCAGGAAACATCATGACAATCCCTTTGTTTAATCAAAGTTCTTTCCAGCTCCCAAATGCTGGCTTATTTGTAGAGCTTCCTTATATTTCCTATCTGATAGATGATGTAATGGGTGTTGAAATCTTTACAGCTGATCTGAGCAAAATGTTTTCCACCAGTACGAGTGCAGCCAAACAATGTCATTCTTCTTATCAATAAAAGAAATAGCTGAATTTCTCTGAATTAGGGAAGGATTCAGCTTTCCTTCATTTTAGGTAGGACATCCAAGTGAGTTCATATAGATTTAAGAAAGCAGGATTTCAGGGATAAAGAACCAAGCCCACCATGGCCTGGAGAGGTATTAGCAAAAACTTAAATATGGGAACCAACCCTCGTAAGAATTGAAAACCTGTTTAATCTATACTGAAAAACCCTTTCACGCAACCCCTATTTAGTTTTGTGTCATTTTCTGGTTGTCCCATTTTGGATGGAGGAATAGTGAAGTCGGAAGAGTAAGTATTAATAGATACTTACTGAGAGCTCTGTTTTGTGTTGGGGCGTGAAGAGGATGCAAGCAGAACAGTTCTTCCTGGGTGGGTAGTGGAGATTGGAAGATGGTCAGGAGATGCTTCAGAGAAGAGTCTTGGAAGATAGGGAGGCGTTCTTAAGGAAGGGTAAGATATTTCACCCACTGCAGCTGGGTAGACAAAGGCACAGAGACACGAATCTGACTTGGATTCAACAACTAAGGCAACCCTTAAACCCCATGGTCCCTGCGTATTAACTCTATAGTCTTTGGTTTTGAATTTAACCTCTTGAGTTTTAGTTTCCTCATCACTAAACAGAGAAATACTTACCTTGCAGGGTTGTTAAGTAAGGTCTAGCATGAAGGTTGAGCGAGTAATGTATATACAGCACAAAGTTTGATGTATAGTATGCATAATGGGGATGAAGTAAAAGTTGGTTCTGGTGGCCTCCTTCATTTTAGTTTGTATAGTCTTGGACACAATGTAGCAGGAATGTATGTTTTGGTTGTTGGTTTGTTATCATCTGCATTTCATTCCTTTTCTCTTCTTCTCTGTGGCTCTGGACCTTCTGCTTTGTTGTTAGATTTTTCTCTCTGGGCTCACTGCGGTTAAGCTGTGCTTCAAGCCTTCTGCCCTCTGGCTGCCTGAAGCCTTCGACCCACACAGCAGAGTTAAGGTTTCCTGGTCCCATTTGTTCTGACCCTTGTGTCCTCCCTTTCTCAACCAGCCAAGGTCTCATTGTGTCTCTGCCTGAATTTGTGGGTAGCAGAATCTCAGAGGCATGGAAGCGAGGAGAGCTTCCCCAAAGAGGTGGATTTTATGTCATCTCCTTTTCTTTTGTTTCCCAGTAGGGCTATCAAAGACTAGACAGTGGATAGCAGCTGGAGTCTTTGTTTGCCCAAGCAGGAGGTTAGGTGTTGGGCTGTAGACTTGTCCAGACTCCACCATACCATGAGAACAGTTACGCTGAAACAACAGGGCAAGAAAAATACCTAGAAACAGCCTCAGAGAAACCCTTTTGGTTTGCCTTCTCTACCATGGAAATTAAGTAAAGCACAAATGTGCCATGAACATGTCCCTACTTTGCTCAAATCTTATATTGGGAGTGAAGGTCATCTGAGGGGAACGGTACACGGGTTCCATTTCTCAACTCTGTTCCTTCTCTGTGTTCAGGCCAAAGATGGAAATGAAACCAGGGAGAGCTGCTGTTTTACCTGTAGGTACAAAAGTGAGCTGGATGTGACTTCTCTCTCTACAGATCCTGCCTTTTAATAATTTGCAAACAAACAAAAAAAGTGAAAGCAGGAAATACTGGCCGTAGTCTTCCCGTTCCTGGTTCCTGGGTTGAAAGGATGCTGTGAAACCTTGGGAGGTTCAGAATCTAAAGCTGTGGATTTACAACCAAAATTTTTTCTTTTTGTTAACATGACTCTGGCCCCATGCCCTGGACTTAAATAGCAGTCCACAGCTGCTGCAAATTGATTTATCCTCTGATGATAGTTGATTCTGCTGCCTGTAACATCAGAGAGACGCTGCTTTTCAGGCTGTTTTTTTAAAGACACATAATTTTTTTTTCTTTAGATCCTTCCTATTCATTTTGCCATCTGGTGTTTTGGGGAGCAAAGTATAGTTAAACAACTATTGTTTTTTGAAAATAGAGATTGTTTTGAAATGTCTGTGTTTTGGGGAGTCGTGGGAAGGATGAACTAGCATGTGGTTACCATCAAACACCCCAAAACACCTGCCAGGGTGGACCGCTAAGCTTATGGCTTCCTGTTAAAAACACCTTTATGGATCCCTTTTTAGTTACTATGCCTTACCCTTCAAGACAGGTTGGAACAGAAGAGAGGAGAAATCTTCCCTCGTCTAACTAATCTTATTCCCTGTCCCATTAGAAAACTGGGTGGCAGTTCTTGGAGTTGAGGCAAGACTTGGACATGTCCTCGCAAAGCAGGAAAGTGGCCCTGGGCTTCTCTGCACTGGAGGTGGCATAGAAGCAAGAGCCACAGGGGTCTTGAAGGTGGGGACAGTGCAGAGATTTGGGAAGGGTACAGGGTTAGGAGTTCAGCAGACCTGCTTCGAGTTTCCTTTCCACCACTTTCTGAGCCTTGAACAATCCACATAATACTTTTAAGTCTTGTGTACTTCATTTATAAAACTACAGCATTGCCACCTCTTAAGTGCATCCTAAGGATTAAGTTAGACAAGGCAACATCTGCAAAACCTAGCTCATTGTAGCATATGGTAGATACACATGCAGTATCCTTACTGGGGGCATTTTTTATCTGAGATGGGCTCAGGCTAACTGGAGTGACAGCCAGTTTAGGGAGGGATGTTGTTTTTCTGCAAGAATCCTCTCCCTCCTGCTCCCCACCTTCCCAGCAGCACGATGTTTCCCATGGATTGATAACACCATCTGCAATCCCCAATTCAGGATTCCACTCTCCAAGGCTTTCAGGCCCTTCTGAAAGGCTTAATGGACCTAATTTGCTAACTCTAAGGATGCTTACCTGCAGGCTCATGAGTGCCATTTTTAACAAACCCAAGAGAGAGGACCTATGGGTCAGAAATGGGATAGACAGGATTGCTGGCAAAGGAGTGGAGTTCATGCAAGCTCACACCCCACCCAGGTTTGCATGTGCCCAGCGGCTGTGTTTGTCTCCTGGGCTTGGTGATTTGAGCACCACCTAAGATTTGAGGCCTGTGGCCCAGGAATGTTATCCCAGCGGGTGTTCTGTACCACATGGTGGGACTCTGGCCTTCCAGTACTATTTTGAAAGTAGCATTGGAAAGCCTGTCACCCGTATTTTGTATTGCCAACAGCACATTTCCAATTAAAAGCACAAGTTTGTGGGTATGAATCATGTACTTTGTATAAATTCTGCTTAGTGATGATTTATTTTCTTGACACCAAATAAATTACACACAGTGAACTTGGCCTACGTCGAGAGCACCTAGTCTGTAGAATCTTGGGTTAAACAGAAAGGGAGTTGATTGGCATGACAACTAATTTAGTGGGTAGTGGGACCCCCAAAGTTTGGATCCTTTAGGCAAATTAGTTTAGAGCAGTGAGGAGTCAAAAACTATTTTTAATGAACCAAAGGGTTTTTATAATTCCCATGGGTCCTGTGAGATTTAAAAAAAAACAAGAAATACCCTCACCTAACAAGCATAGTACAAAGATTAACTTCCCCAATGGAAATACGGAAGCCCCAAGCCAGCCCACATTTGAAATCCTGAAAGAGGTACAAATTATACGCAACCCCCAGCTGTCCACATGCTGCGGCCTATTTCTCTTCTGCCTGCATGAAGGAAGTACAAAGAGGGAAGAATTTCAAAGCAAAGTTTGATTTTGAAACTGACTTCCTTGTTATAACCTAAACTGCCACTGGCCCTCTTTAGATACCGACTATTCCTTTAAATAGAAAAGACATTTTAAAGCCTTATAATATATAATATACTCCTGGGACTTGATGTTAGAGCCTTGATTTTCCTTTCTCTTCTACTTGCAACAAGCGCCATTAGATTTGAGGCCACACAACCACAGACCTGCAAGCAACCCTAAACATGCAAATGAAGAAACTAAAACCCAGAGAGGTTTAGCATTTTGTTTAAAGACACACAGCACATCCGACAGAGCTAAAATCATATGGGGGAGCAGCCAGCTTCCCTGAAAATATTCTTGTTAGTACTCTTCCCTTCTCCCCCTACCATGCCCTTGCTACACAAAGTAGCTAGTCTGTGGGCGGGATCTTAGCATCACATAGGAGCTCGTCACAACTGCAGAATCTCAGGCTCCAGCCCAATCCAACTGAGTCAGAATCTGCATTTTGGGCTAATTGACCATCTCAGTGAAACTAGATAAAAAACAATAAAACAGCAAAACAGACTCTTAATTTAGGTCCTGTTTAATTCTCTGAAATGCCAGCCTTTACTTTTCTTTATCAACACACAATTCATTTCCTCTCACCCCTACATACGCGTACACCTCCATCACTTCTAACTTTCCATTGGGATTCCATTGGCCAATAAGTGCTTTGCATTTTATCTGCTGTGTATTCTCTCCTCTGTGGGACAGCCATCCTATTCCACAACCCTGCCCCCCTAGTCTGCCTGCCTCCAGTCTTCCCCTTGTCAGCATTCCTACCCACTGACATCAACACTGGTTTTTATGAAATGCCTTTTTCTTCACGTAAATCCTTCATTGTTTTTTTTTTTTTTTTTTCTGTCTTAAATGGGGACGTGCAAACTTCTTAAAATGGCATGGAGATCTTTCAGGGTCTTGGCCCCTCCTGAGAATCAGTAGATGGCTTCTGAGTCCATGAATGAATTGAGTTCTGTCATTTGCCTAGAAATTGATACCAGTGTGCAAGGGGTAGAGAAGGAAGAGGTGCTCATTTTGGTTATCAAACAGGGGATGTTGATTTGATGCTGCATCAGTGTCTTTAAGAGAGGAGAGCCAGGGCAGCAAAAGGCAGCAGTGGTGGCAGATCCTTCTGCCCATCCTTTCCTCCCACCTGGCCCAGGTGAACAAAGAACCTCTGGGGAAGTGCTGCCCCGGGAAGGTGATCTAGTTAACGTCTCTAATCCCAGGAAAAGGAGATCAAGAAATAATGGTATGGGGGCTATTTTAGTTTCCCAGCTGCTAAAACAAATATCATGCAAAGGGTTGGCTTAAATAATAGAAATTTATGGGTTCATGGTTTTGAGGCTAGGAGAAGTCCAAAACTGAGGCTTCAGCAAGGTCATGCTTCTTTCCATGGTGGTCTCTCCTGGCTTCTCTCTCTAGCTGACTTCCGCTCTAACCAGGAAAGGACTCCAGTAATCCAGATTAAAGCCCAACCTGATTGAGTGGGACCACACCTAAACTGAAATAATGTCTTGAAAAGGTCTTACTTACAGTGGGTCCATAACACCAGAACATGTCCAAACTGGGGTAGGCAGTTCAATCCACCACAGGGGCAAAACATGGACTCTGCTGGAATCAAACTGGAGCTGTACAGGAGGGTTTTTGTTTGTTTGTTTTTAGGCAGGATTATAACAGTGTTCAGGGGCATTGGTGTCACCATATCAGAGTGGACCTTTAGACACCCACCCTCCCTCCTGCCCCAGCCTCTGCAATGAGGCTGAGTGGAGGTGGCATAACAGCTCCCAGACTGAGCATCTGTCCTGCCCAGGGGCAGCTCTGTAGAGCCTCTATTCAACCCAAACATTTTAGGGGTGCACCATCTAGAAAAGGAGTTGCTGCAAAGCCTGGCCAGAAGTTAGTAACTCTTTGAACTGTTTTACATTTAGCTTCATTAGTTCTGTTTCCATCTGGTTTATACCACAATCTTGGATAGAATAATGGAGACCAAGGCAGGGCCAGGGTTGGTGGATTGAAGTGTATAAAATTCGTCAGGCTTTCTTTAAGAAAAAAAGAATACAAAATTACAGAATGAGAGGAAAGCAAATATTTATTAAGAATGAGAAAAGGGACCAAATTTTAAGAGAAAGGGAGTAGCATTAATACTATTAAATTTAGAAAAATATAATGTTTTCATTAAATAACTGCTTGGCATGTCTATAACACTTAAATTTCTACAATTTCTGGCTTGCTTTTTCATCAGAGAGGAATTTGTAATTTTTTAATATAAAGAGCAGAAGGGCAATTCAGTCTTCTTTTAGCAGAATTGATTAAAATTTATATTAAATATTGATAGTTGTGATGCATAAAAATGCAATTATATACAGAGATATACTTGCTGTTCATAGCACTGCTACAGATTTGTGCCTTGCAAACAACAGGTATTCAGGTAAATTATATTTTGTTGGATTCCTATAAATGAAACACAGTGCACTTATAATTCCATATGCAGATGTATTGATTATATTCTTACAGGAGAGCGCTTCCATTTCACTAGGCAATGATGAAATATCCTCTGCTTGCAATTTTCTATATCTAATGACAAAACAATTTTCCACTAACTATAGCTTCTGCTTCCACATATTTCAAATCTTATTTCTCCTCCAGGAGCCACGTATTTCTAGAGACTGAATCTGTGAGATACATTCAGATTGCCAGAGACCTCTGACTCTGGACTTTTATGTCCCAACAGCTGGCTTAGACTGCAGCAGGAACGCTCCTGGAAGCTGTCCTTATACCAGGAAGTTCACAATTCCTTAACTCTACATGAGAGGGACTGGGAATCACATACACAAATCCCAATAAAGCCAAACAAAATGCATCCTCAACTGACATCTTCTCCAAAGCTCCAAAATTCACAAACCATGCCAAAGGAATCTGAGAAGAGAGGAAATGTGGTTGGGAGGAGATGAGAGTAGAAGGACAGAGTAAGTAGTCTTAACTGATTGCAGTTAAAATACATTTCTTTAGTAAATTTTTCAAAAATATGAATTTTTCAACCATCTAAATGCATTGTGAGGTCCCCTCCAAGGGCCTTGGAAGCAGCCTATTAAGGAGAGATTTCTGAACACTTAGGTTTTTGGTAAAACTCCTTTATGATGGAGACTTCAAAAAAATACTGTACTAAAAAGTTGGGTTGTAGTTTGTGTTTGCCCAGTACATGTTTTCCTTATGGCACAGTTAATCTTGCAGAGAAATATGTAAATTACCTGGGCAATAAAAACTTTTTATGCTCTTTAGAAATCTCCATTTACATGCCAATAATTGATATGCTAATTTCAACTTATTCTCAACTGTTCTTTGGAACAAACCCTTTAAAGATTTCTTCATTTACTTAAAAAATGAATATGAGCATATACCATAAAATGAAGGTTTATTTAAATAGAAACATAGAATGTGGGAACTGAAAGTGTCCTTAGAAAGTATAACCCCCAGGAAAAGGTATTGAATCCTGGTATTTTTAAAGTTCTATTTAGAAATCATAAGTATTTATCTTAAGGTAAGTGCTCAACTCTGCTGAAAATTGTGGAAACAAGGCTGAATCTCAGGTAGGGGAGATGAGAGCTGCTGGATTCACATATGTTCCTCCAACCCCAGTACTGAACACCTGTCACAGCAGAGTTGGCTGAGTTTAGAAGGGAAAAAATGACTAAAACATAAAACCAAATCCTTGTGAAATTTGTAGTGGCTGTGTGGCCGGGATGTAAAGAAAATGGGATGATGTGAGATGAAGAAGATCCAACTTCTCAGGGCTCTAGGTCAAGTCAGGCTGCAGAGAGGAAGAGATGGGAGGCCCTGGCAGGGCACTGTGACTCCATGCTGTGGGCCAGCCAGAGTCCAGC
>PVIY010019176.1:0-46279 GCA_004026745.1 Myrmecophaga tridactyla
CCGAACTTCGACCATGTGATCAGTTACAGAAACGAGGACTGTAATGCTGTTTTGTTCATGTTATGCTATGTAAGTTGTAAGATATCAAGTTTAAGAATGAATGTTGCCCAAGGATTTGCACCCTATTCTGGAGAGATTTAATGTTTTTATAGTTATATGTAGGACAGTTGAATATTGCTAGGTGAAAGAAAAAATGTGTCTTTTATTGCTTTTTTTATTTAGAAATTTGGCATGGTTTAAGGTAGTATGTATAGCTGCCAAGTTGACAAGGGGTGGACTGTCATGGTTAGGTTCATGTGTCAACTTGGCCAAGTGGTGGTTCCTGTTTGTCTGGTTGGGCAAATGCTGGCCTGTCTGTTGCAATGAGGACATTTCATAGTATTAAATCATGATCATGTCAGCTACATCCACCACTGATTACATTTGTAATCAGCCAAAGGGGAGTATCTTCTGCAATGAGTAATGCTTAATCTGATCACTTGAAGCCATTTAAGAAGGATTCAAAAGAGACAGGTTCTTCCTGTCTCAGCTGGTGAGCCTCTCCTGTGGAGTTCATCCAGACCCTCCAATGGAATTGTCAGCTTCACAGCCTGCCCTGCAGATTTTGGACTCTGCATTCCCATGGTCACATAAGACACTTTTATAAATTTTACATTTGTGAGTGTTCCCTGTTGATTCTGTTTCTCTAGAGAACCCTAACTAATACATCTATATTTATTTATTATTATCTATCATCCATACTAGAATGTAAGCTCCATATGATTGGGGCTGGTTATTTACTTTTGGGTTCTCACCATTTATGAGACTGCCTGACTCATTGTTAGTGCAAATAAATGGATTTTCTACTTATTTCTTGGTGTCAGTTTGTTTTCCTCTTTCTAGTAACAGAAGTATCTATTCTTGAGGGCCCTAATGGAGACTCTGCTGAAGTGATTTCATTAGATATATTGTGGTAGCTTTGTCACTTCAGTTTTGGATTTGCATCACGTACAAAGTTTTCAGCCTTTCACATTTCCCCTATGAACAAGAAAGAAGAAATAACAGGGACCTAAACTTAAAGCTAATGGACAGGATCAAGGAAACATAAACTAGAAAAAGTGGCGCCAAAAGTATCTGTATATCTACTGTTGATGATATCATCATGCAGGTGATAAACTAGGGACTGTCATCTTTATTGGAAGTCCCTTTTATTCCCTAGACAGGTAAAGTATAATAAATGCTTAATTTTAGGCTTCTAAAATCTATGTGATTAATACTTAAGTAGAATGTGTCAGCACTCTAGTTACATATTAGGTAGACGAGGTTAAAGGATATGTGAAATTGAATTTATGCAGTGTATTTGGAAGTAAGAGGAAAAATGTCAATAACTGATATAGATCTAAGCATGTTCATAGTAATTCTTCTCTTAATATTTTAGGAAATTTGCCAATTTTGAAATCTTTAGGAAGAGATAAATGCTTTGTGTTTCTCCCATCTCTCCCTATGCAATGAGGTAAAACAAATTTCAAATTGAAATGCACTTTGTAGTTAGGTGGAAAAGGAGATATTAATTTAAAGGTTTTCCTTCTTTTTTCTCTCTACTATTCTTTCAGTTATTTTATGCCCCAGACCATTTAATTCCCTCTTTCTTTGGTCTACATCAGCCACCTAGCTACTCCATTCTGGCATTTCACCTCTGCTTTCGTCCCATTATACCATGACTATAAAGTCCACAAATCATGGCTTCCAGTGAATAATTTATCTTCGGTACTTCAATTTCATCATCTATAAAATAAAAATATTATCCATATTTTATGTATTTTATAAACATAGTATGTCATAAAGCAAATAATATATGTTAGGATTGATGGAAGATGCTATACAACAATGCACAGGTAAGATAATTTGAGGAAATTAGATCACCAAACAGGTTGTCACCAATAGAACAGAGAGGCAGGTAGAGAGCCTAATGAAATGGATAAGGAACAAATACTGGAAGTGGGTGATGAAAAAAAGTGACTGTACATAATAGCTTAAGAAGTTAATGAGACATCTTGTGCAATGGCAAGAAAAGCACAAAATAAATAATAAATATAATACTTTGCTCATCAGGAAGAATTAGGCACTGTGATAAGCTAAACATATGTCACTATTTATGTACATTGGAAATTGGTTAATAAAAGCATGGGCTGGTTTATTTACACTGTTAAGAACTAGAATTAAATAATGATTACTATAGCTGGGTTTGTGTTTAAGTGGAATTGCATCATGATTGGCCTAATAGAATAAGACTTAAGTACAAAATATATTGAAAACTTAAGCCCTCACCATTATAAAGTTGTAAGCAAAATGAGCAAGAAATAACAGAAAATTTGAGACTACCAACATGTTAATTCTAGGGGATCTTATGCAACAGCAAACTGCAGAAGTTGTTCAGAACAGCAGTATGGATGACAGAGTAGAAGTTCGTCTTTGGGCCTAAGGCTGTGACTTGTTTTCATGTGTCTCAAGTCAGATGGACTTGGTGCACCTCTCTCTCAGTAGGATTTATCTGAGGATATCTGAAGGAATGTTGAAGAAATCTGCAAAAACCAGGCTGTGACCTGAATAGAACCTCTCATTCTTTCAGAATTGTATGCTAATGGAAGTTCAGTCTACTGCCCCTCCCCAAAGAGAAAATCACTAGGGCAATTTCCCCCACCTATTGTGGGACTAGGAAGAGCTAACTAATTCTTGTTGAGAAGGATTAGTACAAAAATCTCTCCAACTATTACACTCCTTTATTAATCTTTAGCGTACAAAGAAATAAATTTCAAAAAAACAATTTAAAATCATTTCTCTATTTTAGACACTGAGTAGATAAAAACCTATGACTCTATTACACCAGGTGTGGTGGCTTGGTGCTAGGTACCCCAGAAAAACACGTCCTTAAACTTAATCCATTCCTCTGGGTGTGATCCTATTAAATATAAGACTTTCAATAAGGTTACTTCAGTTATTTTGTGGCCCAACTGACTCAGAATGGGTCTTAGTCCTATTACTGAAGACCTTTTAGGGAAGACCACAGAAAGAGAGACAGCTACAGGGAGCAGCCAGAAGCTGAACAACAATTGAACCCAGAAAAGAAGGGAGAAGCTGGAGAGGCTGCCAAGTGCATTGCCATGTGGTAGAAAAGCCAAGGACTGAGGCATACCAACCACAAGCTCCAGAAACCCACAGTCTTTTTGGAGAAAGTATCACTTGATAGTGTCTTAATTTTGGATGTCTCCTAGCCTCAAAACCATAAGCTAATTAATTCCCATTGTTTAAGTCAATACATTGCATGGTATTTGGTTTACCAGCCAGAAAATTCAAATGACAGGGATCAATATTCCAAATTCCTGGAGACTAGACTTATTTTATTTAATATTACCAATTAGTGTTTTCTTTCTTGAAAGTGATTTTAAACAGTTAATACTAAACTCAAAATAAACATCAAAAATTGAAGAACACAGAATCATTTTATGGTTGTCCTACATGAAGTAAAAGATACATACAAACAGAAAAATATCAAATATCTAAATATGTCAAGTTTATCTGAAAATTTATACTGCTTAGGATTGCTTGAAGGGGGGTGAAATTCATAGTGATGATCCAGATGGTACAGAAGTATAGTGATAAATGTCAAGTTAAAAATAAATTGTGGGATGGTATGAAGTTCTGGGTGGATTACTTTGGGTTAAATCTTCAGAGAATCTACTTCTGAACATCTAATCATTATACTTAGACTTGAATTATAAGACCTTGAGGAATGATATTCTAATCAGGGGCGTGGTGTTGACAAGGTCTGAACACAGGAACTAGCTAGATTTTAAAAAATTGAACAGGAGAACAGTGAAAAACAGTAGTAATTGAAACAGAGTGAGCAAAGTAAGAATGGTATGACATGATGTTGGGGACTAGGTAGAAACTAGATCATATAAGGCCTTGTAGAGCAGGGTAAGAGTTTTATTTTATGGACAATGTTTTATCACTTGTCTATTTTTACTTAACAAACTACTCCAAAACTTTTGCTCACAGAACTGCCATCTTCCATGTGGCATCAGCTGAAGTGATTCAACTGTAGACTGAAAGATTCAAATGGCTGACTCACAAGAATGGCAAGTTAGTACAGGCTATGAGATGGTAGCTTAGCTGGGACTGTAGGCCACGGGCCTAAGTTCTTCTTCATATGGACCTCTCCATAACAGGCTCCTTGGGCTTCTTCAAGCACGGTGGCTAGGTTTTTAAGAGAAAACATCTGACATGAACTAGGAAGCAAAATCGCATTTTGAGGCTTACCCTAGACAGTCACATAGTACTAATTGTTATAATTATGGCCCAGACTCAAGGAAAAGGAATATCTCTCGAGGGCAGATAATGAAATTCACATTGTAAGAAGAACAAGTGTAATGGGAGCTCTCATTGAAGCCATTTTTGAAAAATTCCATCTGCTATAGCCTGTCTTCAGACACAACAATTTATACTGCACCCCTTTGCGAAGACCAAAAAGTCTCAAACCATAGTTGCTTCAGCTCCAAGTCCAAAATTTTATCTTCTAAATCAGATCTAGGGATGGATAACACTTCTTTGATTAAGTTCCTTAAATATAGCTCTTTGATCACTCTTTCTCATGATGTGATGACAAGTGATATGAGACCTAAAGAGACATTTTTTCTGTCCTTCACAATAAAATGGTGGAACAGGCAGTGGAGAAAATTTGTAGACACTCTCACTCAAAATGGAGGAGGCAGGAAGGGAAGGCACACAGTAGTCAATGATCCATATCAATTCTGAAAAACCAAAATCTGACTGATGTGCCAGTTCCTTGAATACAGGTCAGTCCAAATCCATGGGAATTGGTCTCCATAGCTCTTTTCTTTACTTGCTGAGACCTGGTTCTGTCCTCTCAGTGTTCATTACATTTTCTTAAAACTGAGTTTGCAAGTTGATTAGCGTTCCTAATTTTCCTCCTTGTAAAGATCTGGAGGTTCAAATCTTTTTTGTTTTGTGTGCATTATTTCATTCCCATTTTTTAATTAGAGAAATTGTAGTTTTATGGAAACATCATGTAGGAAGAACCGAGTTTCTATATATCAGCACCACAACACATGCACACACAATTTCACCTATTTTTAAGACTTTACTTTACTGTGGCATTTTTATTACAATTAATGAAACAATATCATTATAGTTATACTATTAGCTGTATTCCATAGTTGACATCCGTGCTTACTGTTTATGTTGCCACAGTTTATGATAGTTTGAGTCTGTTATGTACCCCAGGAAAGGTCATTTTCTTTTAATCCATACCTGTGGGTAAGACATATTGCAGATGGGATCTTTGAATAGGTTGTTTCAATTGAGATGTGACCAACCTCATTCAGGATGGATCTTAATCCTCTTACTGGAATCCTTTTTAAGAGCATACAGTACATACAAAAGCTAAGAGGTGAAATTAAGAGAAGCTCATGGAAAAAAGCCAGAAGAAGTTTACAGAAAAAGCCACAGATGGAGAATGCAGAAGCTAAAGTAATGAAACTCTTGTTATCTGACAGAGGAATCCAAACTCACTGATAACTGGTCTTCAGAGAAGATTTTGTCCTGTTGATGCCTTCATTGGGACATTTTCACTGCCTTAGAGCTGTAAATTTTTAAGGTTATAAATCCCCATTGTTAAAAGCCAGACCATTTCTTCTATATTGTATTTTGTCAGTTTTTCCAAACCAATGTTTTTAAGTTTTTTTTTTTTTTTTATTCTGGGAATATATATGCAACCAAAAATTTCCCATTTTTAACTTCTTTCAGATATTGAAAATGCTTAATTTGGGGTCTTGGAAAAGTTTTGATAAAGAATGGTGGAAATAGTAGCAAAATATTGCTTCTTTCCTTTTATTACAAGTCAATATAATTCCCTTAACAAATTTTATGGGCTTTCCATGATTCAGTTTATAATTCACTCTATTAGACAGACAAGAACCATAACCAAAACTCTTTTCGGAATAAGTCTTTTATTTCTTGACCTCACCAAGAGAATGTTGTGGGACGATGTTCTACAGGTTCTTATACGCCTTCTTATATAATGGGGAGGACTGAAAAGCTCTCTATTAGTATCCTTAGAAGGACTTTGTTTGAAAAGATCTATTAAGAGCAGTCATAGATTTTTCTGAGGCCTTCACAATGGACTTCATGGTAAAATGGATGTGAAATTTTCCCTTAACCACTTCATAAATTGAGTATCTTTTGCCATGTAAAGAGATTGAGAATGAGAAACAGATTTATTTTCAAAGTAAGTGTAGTTTAGTACAGAATGTGACTGGTCTTTTTCCCAGGTTCCTAGGAAGTAAACACTACATCCTTGGAATTTCTTGTGATGGGAGTGTCTTTGTTATTCATGGTGGGTCCTACACCATACTTGATAGTTCATGCTAAGGAGATGCCTCAGGGTGGAGCTGGTCTAACTGGTTGTCATAGAGTGGCGAACTGGCTACACCAGAAAGGCTAACCATGTGATTAGAAAATTGAGACTTGAGGCATATCATACCAGTCCCACCTCTGAAGAAAGGAGGGGCTGAAGATTAAGTTCAGTCGCATGAATGTAGAGTCCATCAATCATGCCTGTTTTATGAAACCCCATGAAATTTCTGGTCATCTGAAGCTCAAAGAGATTTCATGACTGATAATATACTTTGATGTACCAGAATGGTGAAGCATTCTGAATCCATATGAAGAAGACATGAAAGCTTTGTGTTGAAACTGTCCCAGGCCTTGCTCCAGGCATCCCTTATTATTTGGGTATGTAGACTTCAATTTTTCAGTGGTAGGGATATCAGATCACATTGAAAAACAATAATATGGATGGGAGACCTTGCTGTAGCCATCTTGGAAAAATAGAATCTGTCCAAATAAAAATAAATCAAAAGGTTTTGAGCAAGATCAAGAATGTAATCAGATTTTAGCTGAATATGATCACTCTGGCTACCATGTGGAAGATAGTTTACTGTGTTGTAAGAATGGAAGTAAAGAGAATGTTAAAGAGGCTATTTCCATAGTTTAGGAAATAAATTATGGTGGCTTGCACTAGAAAGAAGTAGAGATGAATAAAATATTGAAGATATGCTATAAAAGTACGATCAAGGGAAATAGATTAGATGTAAGCATTGAGAGAAGGAGAATGTTTTAGTTTGTAAAAGCTGCCAGAATGCAATATACCTGAAACAGAATGGCTTTTAAAAAGGGGAATTTATTAAGTTTCAAGTGTACTAAGGCATCCAGAAAAATATATCTTGATTCAAGAAAGGCTGATGGGTCCAGAACACATCTGTCACCTGGAAAGGTTCATAGCAATGTCTGCTAGCTTTCTCTCCTCATTTCATAAGGCTTCCCCGAAGGCGTTTTCCTTCTCCATTTCCAGAGGTCTCTGGCTGTGTGGGCTCTGTTGACTTTGACATTTTTCCTGAATGGTCCCCTCTTAAAGGGCTCCAGTAAGCAACCCTACATTTAATGGGTGGAGATACATCTCCATGGAAACCATCTAATCAAACTTTACCGCCCACAATAAGGTGGGTCACATTTCCATGAAACAATAAAAAATATCCCATCCAGCAATATTGAATGATGATTAAAGAGCATGGCTTTTCTGGGCTACAAAATAGATTCAAACCAGCATAGAGAGGAATCAAGAATTACTTCTAAATTTTGCAATTGAGAAATTGGATGAATTATAATCCTATTTCCTGAGATGAGCAAGAGCAGTGAATGGACAAAAATTGAATCCTCTTTTTCCTGAAGAAGAGCTCAAAAACTCAGCTTTGAATGTGTTAAGTTTAGTTCCTTACTAACTATTCAAGTGAAGATTCTGATTAAGCCATTTTAAATATATGGCTCAGGGGAGACATCAGTGCTAGATTTGCAAGTGGTGGGGTAAAGGAGGTCATCAACATGTAAATGTCATGAGCCTGGATGAAATAAAGCAATTAGGAGATACATATAGAAAAAATGGGCAGATCCAAATTTTGGAGCACTGTAATAATAGATTGGGTACAGGAATGGAAACCAATGAAAAATATAAATAAGGAGCAACCAGTGATGAGGGGTGGGGGTGGGTGGAATCCAAAATTTCTACTACTGTAGAAGCAAAGACAAGTGTTTTGGTTACTATGACTGTGTAATAAAACACCCAGAACTTGGGTCACTTAAAAATAAAAAAAACATGTATTTTTCCTGTGGATAAGCAACCTGAACAGGGCTCTGTTCTTATCTGTTCTGTTAAGTATCAGCTAGAACAGCTTGAAGGCCTCAAGCTGAAATCGCATTCATGTGAAGGCTCACTCATTCAAGTGCCTGGTGCCTTCACTGGAAAGAGTCACAACTGGGGACTGGGATAGCTTCAGCTCCTAGGACATCCCTATTACTACGTAGTACCTCAATATAATCTCTTCAGAATGGTGGCTTCAAGTAACTAGATATCTTACATGTAAGTTCAGGGCACCAAAGATGGGTTTCCCAATAGAGAGCCAGCATCACCTTTTAAGACCTAGTTTTATAATTTGTTCAACATTAATTCCACCAGTTTATTGACTGAAGCACTTTCAAAGGTCCATTCAAGTCCAAGGGGAGAAAACACAGACCCATCATACAATGGAGAAGTATCAACGTTACTTTGTTGGAAGATCATATGGGATGGGATATATATCGGCACCATCATCTTTGGAAAATACCATCTGCCACAACAAGTAAAGGAAGATTAGAGTATTGGATTTCATAAGATGTCTAGTAGGTTGTGCTGATAATAATTGGCACTGTACTCAGCACCTTTTAGATGTCATGGATAACCTTGGCGTGAGCAATATCAAAGGAGGTGAGAGAATGAAAATAAGATTGGGAAGGATAAATAAAGACAAAGTTGTGAGAATCGTGACTGTAGTTGACCATTTTGAGAAAATTTTTTTGCCTAGAATAGACAATGATGGTGATTAAATGTACAAATTTAAAAATGTTTTTGTATGAGGAAGAAGAAAGGGATGTCTGTATTACAGGATTTTGAAAATAGATGGTATACGGGGAAAAGTACAAGCAATGTAAGCTATGGTCCATAGTCAACAGTAACATTACAATATGCTTCCACTGAATGTAGCAAAGGTATTAAGCCAAAACTAATTGTCAGCAGTTGGGGGAATTGGGAAAGGGGTATGGATTCCTTTTGGAAGAAAAGGAAATGTCTTTAGATAGATTAAAGTGGTGAACCCATGTCTACACAGGTAGGCTGGATTGTATGATGTGTGAATAAAACTATTTAAAAATGAACAGAGAGAAACAAATGCTAGAGAAAACACAGAGAAAGAGATATCACCTATTCACTGTAGGTAGGAAATGAGAGGTGCAGCCCCTTGGAGGGCAGTGTGGTTGTTCCCAAGGAGGCTAGGGGTGAATTTGCCAGATGATCCTGAAACCCTATTGCTCAATATATACTGGGAGGAACTGAGTGTGGGGAACGAGTGGACATTTGCACACTGGTGTTTCTAGTGGCAGTGTTTGTGAGCCACAATGAATGGAGGTGGCCTAAGGGTACAATAACAGGAATTGAAGGGGTAACTATGATGTATACATGCAATGGACTACTGGGCTGCCACAAAAAGGAATGAAGTTGTGAGGCATGCACCTAGATGAATGAACCTTAAGAGCTGTATGTTGAAGGAAATGTCAGAAAAAAAAAGGAGATAAGAAATAGAGAAATAGAGCAGAAGCTGGAATGATGGTGAAGGAAATATGTTTGTGAGTTTGAATACTAAATACATGAAAATCCAGCCCAAGAAACGAGCAGCATCTTTTTTTTTTTTTTTTTTTTTCTTTAATATGGGCAGGCACCAGGAACCAAACTCAGGTCTCTGGCATGGCAGGCGAGAACTCCGCCACTGCACCACCATTGCCACCCAGCAGCATTGTTTTTGATTCATGTATTTTTAAGTTTAAAATTAAGACAGCAGCTATCACAAGCAAGATCACACAATTATGCCATCCTCTTAATCATGTCTTTCCTCCAATTATCTGAAACAAAAACTCCATTCTTCTCCAATTTAACTCATTTTCACTCTGCTAACTCCTTAGTCTCTGCATTTCGCAAAATTTTAGCTGAAAGAATACTAATTGGTAGTCAGCCAAATTAAATTTTGGTCCTTGGTCTGCTACTAAATTAGGGTTGACAACTCAATTCTTTTGGTCTTCAGTTTCTTTGTCTTTTGGAATATCATATTTGGACTACCTGATAATGGTGATAAAAATAATATCTTGTGTTTATATAACAATAGAAAATTTTGATATTTTTAGATCCATCCCTTTTTATTCTAAATTATTGGACTCTAAGAGAAAGTGTAAATGTAAGATAAGACTAAATTCATAGTTTTCATTGCCTTATATTTTAACTTAATATGCAATAAAATTTTTTACAATATTACTTTGTAATTAATCTTGTGGCTTATGTGGGAATGTTTAACTTTCACTATTACGTTGTAAATCTCATAAAACTAGGAAAGTTTGCCTCTTTCCTTTCCTTTAAAATCCTTAAATCCCATAGCAAACAAATAAAGGATGTCTAGTGATAATGTTGAAGGAAATGTGTTAGTATACAGAGTTTTATTTTGATGATGATATCACTTTATTTGTTGTGTGCCAGATACTTTTCTAAGCATTTGAAATACATTGAGCAATTATATGTTAACAACAACATGAAATAGGTACTATTTCCACAGCTATTGAAATTGAGATACAGAATATTAACTAAGATCAAATAGTAATTCTGGATGAAAAGTCACTGGCATTGAACACTAAGCTGAACTGCCTTTCTGATGATGATGAAGAAATGATCACAATGGTTAAGAAAATGATGTTGAAGACCATATAGCAGAGAGTTAATTAAATAAATGGGACTTAATTCTAGGAAAAACTGCTTAAAGCAAGGAAAAAGAGATCTATAAAGAAGAAATTAGTTTGCAAGTATAAATTTGTGATTCATCAGTGGTGAAATGATTGAAAATAAAGTTATTGAATGGTGAAGGCTAAGTTGAAATTATTTAATGAAACTAACATGTACATGTTCAAGTAAGTCAGTGCTTGAAATAGATTTTCAAAAATCAAGAAACATTTCAAAATCCTGGAAAATTTTGCAAATTAAATCAAGGAAACATTGTATGACTGTTATTCAATATATCATTATAATAGAGTGAAGACTAATCTTACCTATGAGTAAGTCATACTATACAAAATAGCACTGGATGTGAGACAAAATTTGGTACAACTGAAATATTTAGGAGCCCTTTAGTTAGGTGAAGGAATATGTGCTTATCCCCAAGACTGTAAAAATAAGTAAGGTAAGGCCATTCTCATGGAGTTTATTTGATATATGAAATGCTATAGTAGGAAAAATATACAGAATTCAGAGATTATAGGTGAGTTTTCAAATTGCCATTCTGGCTCAAATTCAGATGTTAGAAAATGTAAAATTAATTCTACTGAGAGGATATGATATTTGGATTAGATATTCAAGAATGAGTAAAGGTTTTCACAAGATACACTAGAAAATATATAACAAAAGGAAAATGTTTTATGAAAGATTACACTAGAAAATATATAATGAAAGGAAAATGTTTTATGAGGGATATACTAGAAAATATATAACATAAGGAAAATGTTTTATGAAGGAATATGATTTGTTCAGGGATTCTGAGTTATCTACTGGGCCAGGACCTCTAAAACACAAGGGCATGTGGCTAGGAATGTTGTTTAAAGTGAAGGCATGAAATATAGGCTCTTCCATGCTACTACTGAGTAGGAACAATAAATATTTGATTACTAAACAAAATCAACCTTGTTGATTTTGGATCCACAAGGAAAACATGTTTTACTCCCTGTATCTAGCAAGACCCAAAGTTAAGGTTAATTGATCAAAAATATGAGTGCATGATATGACAGTTTAATATATAAACTGGCATATATTCACCTATTTTCCTGCAAAGTTAAGACAACTATATTTCTGTTTTTTAACTTATTGAGGTAACATTTATATACAGTTAAATGCACAGACTTTTAAGTGTACAGTGAAAGGAGTTTTAACAAATGTATACACTTTTGAAACCACAATCCTAATTAAGATGAACATTTCTATCATTCCAGAGTTCCCTCAGGCAGTCATGCAGTCAATCTCCACACTCCTAATCAACCATTTTTCTAATATCTATTATCATAGATGTGTTTTATCTCTTCACGGTCTTGATGCAATGAAACTATACAATATGCACTTTTGTGTAAATGGCTTATTTTTTAACGTGTTTTTTTAAAGATTCTTCAATGATGTTGCATGTATCAGTAGTTAATTCTTTTTATCTGCTAGATACGTTTCCATTGTATAGAGATGTGACATTTTCTTTATCTATTTGGGTTGTTTCCAGATTTTGATCATTATGAAAAAAGCTTTTATGAACAGTTTTGCACAAGTCTTTGTGTGGACATTTTAACCTTTCTCATATGAGTAGAACTGCTAGCTAGATCATAGGCAAAATATTTTCACTTGAAAAGGAAATATAAAACCACAATATAGTTGATTCATTTCAAATTTTCACCAACACTACATGAAAGCTTTAGATGTTCTACATCCTCAGAAAAATTTAATGGTATTGTTTTTAATTTCAGCCATTCTACTGCTTGTGGAACAGTATCTCGTTGCAGACCAACAAGTTAAATAAATGAACTGGATGTGTAGAAAAATCTCTTGTCATATTTGATTGACCAAAAGTAGGACTTGTAGTACTTAGCAGCAATTTCCAAAATTATGAATACAGGTTTTTTGAATGAAGAACATGGATCTTGAAAAACTAAACTGCAAATATGAAATTACGTAGTGATACATTCACTGATAAATTAGATAACATATCTGTGGCCTTACAATAAGAAAGAATTTCTCTCTCTGTCTCTCTTTCTTTCTTTCCCCTACTCTCTTTTTCTCTTTCTGTCTTTTCGTAGCCTTTCACCTAAATCTCCATTTATGTTCACTAATATAATTAGTGAAACAAGTCTTTGACTTTTGTTGTCCTTATTAATTGAAGGTAAATACAACTTCTAAATTTTTCTTGAAGTTTAATTGGTGCATCTTTCCTGATTCAGACAAAATCACTTGTTCATTTTGCCTGTTTGGTAGTGTTTTTCATTATAAAAAGAAAACTACTAGAAGGGGGTTAATTTACAAAGAAAGATGGCATTAAGGTCAGACTTCCCTCAGATGAGTATAGGAGAAATATGTTTCGCTTTAGAAGATCTTTACGTTAACTTTTCGTTTTTCATGTACTATTCCAGAGTTTACATAAAAATTGTTCAGCTCTCTAGATTAAAATCAGACAGATCACAGGATCATTACCTAAAGTTATGTAAGTTAGAAAAGATTTTGAGACTGATCACCTATCAACATGCTATGTTTGATTAGTACCACTAAGAGTTTTTTTTTAATTCCCAAATTACAACTTGGGGCGCATACATAAAAATCTGGATCTAACTCCTCTTGAAAAGTGAGGAGATCTGATAAGACTGATGTGCTGGTTTGAATCTGTTGTATACCCCCAGAAAAGCCAAGTTATTTAATCCTCATTTGATATTGCTGGGTGTGAGCTTTTCGATTGTTTCCATGGAGATGTGACCCACCCGATTATGGGTGGTAACTTTTGATTAGAAGGTTTCCATGGAGATGTGTCTCCACCCATTCAAGATGGGGTTACTGACTGGAGCTGTTTAAGAAAGGACAATCTTGAAAAAAAGCTTTAGCGCAGACAGAGCCACCAGAACAGAGCCCCAGGGAAGCCGTTGAAGAGGACTGGAGAGAAAGCTAGCAGACCTCGCCATGTGCCTTTCCAGCTGAGAGAGAAACCCTGAACATCACTAGCCTTCGTGAACCAAGGTATCTTTCCTTGGATGATTTAGTTTATACATTTTTTATAGCCTGCTTTAATGTGGACATTTTCATGACTTTAGAACTGTAAACTAGCAACGTAATAAATTTACTTTTTTTAAAGCAGTTCCATTTCTGGAACTTATCTAGCAGCTTGCAAACTAAAACAAATGGAAATACAGTCATTTCAGAAAACTGTTGCCAAGGATGAGTAGTGTGAGGGCTGAACCAGAGAAACCAGCAAGGACGAAGATGCTGCTGCAGAGAATCAACGTCTGGAGGTTCTCGTGCCCCCACCCGGTGATAAACCCTCGTGCACAAACATCTGCCTTCTGGGCAGGTATGAACTTGCAACATTCCTGTGATAAAAAAAACTCCCCTGCCCCAATGTTCCCACAGTTTCAATCTTGCAGAATTAAAGCAGTTTTCACCAATGGAAGGCTGCCAAATTCACAAGGACCCACCTGTGAGAAACCTGCCTAACTCTACCCCCAATTCTATTTAAAATGTCTACTCAATTCCAGGGAGGTATGAGTTGAATTCTTGAGTCAACTCTCCCTGCTGCTCCTCCAGTAATATATCTTCCTTCCCCCACTGCCAATGCTATGTCTCTGTCTCTGTTTCTTGTCTCCAACCTCCGCCCAGAAGTCAAGCACTGACTTCTGCCTATAAATGAGCCACGTGCCCTTACATTTCCCTGTCTCAGGCACCCCCATTTCTTCAGAAACTGTTTCACTAATTTATGCAATGTATCTAGGCTGTAGAAACATTTATATGTGAGCCTATTAGAGTCTATCTTTGATTTTACACATAAGAAAATTTGGTCCTAGAGATATTGTTATTATATATTATATATATAATATATATATTATATATGAGATAGCTAATCCTTATATCGCTTTTACTGTATGCCAGGAACTATTCTAAGAGATCAATATATATTATCTAACTTAGTCTTCAAATCAACCTGGTTGGTCCAATGGGTCCTTTCCAACTGAAAGACTAAGAAAATGTCAGGCACAGCCTAAGACATGAGTTTTATTAAGGGAACTTGCATACAGGAGAAATCAAACAACTCCAAAGGTGGCAGTCCAGAGTATGGAAGCAGCACACTGCAATTCAATGAGAATCAGCAGGACCAGTTATAGGGGCCCAAACAAAGACATCCCATGGAGTATGAGAGCATGGGTAAAGTGAGGGGCTTGTTTGGTAAGGAACAATAACATTTCAAGGTTCCTGGGAACAGAAGGGCACACACTCCTCATCTGCACATTCTTTCTTCCCTAGAAAAACTGGTTAAACTTGACTAACTGCCCAAGATCAGGCAGACTGCTGTATGCTCGAGTTTCATGAAAGCTTAGGGAAATAATGGGGCCTTGGGCTCCCACAATCCATCCCTATGCAGCAGTCTGTGGTGACCATCAGACAGATATTACATCCACATTCCACAGCAACAATATAATAGGCAACAGATTATGAACAGACTAACATGTAAGGAGAATAGTCCTATTGATAAGTGTCATAATGGCCAGAACAGAGAATTAAGCCAGTTTGACAGAGGATCACCAGAAAAATGTTCAGTGTTTGGTATATAATTTAAATTTTGCATGACATTTTCTGAATTTTCAGGTATATTTACACAACAATAGACACTTATTAAAGCACAAGTGCCACCTTGAGCAGCAGTGAGGATATGTAGAGCCATTCTATTTTGCAAGACCACCTTTTTAAGTTATGCAGTTTCTTCATTTAGCAGTGATATAGCTAATTTTGATTCAATAAGCACATGAGTGGTGTGGTTGTGTAAAGCAGCTACAAGTTTTTCAGTACTATGGTGACTCTTGCTGGAACAAATATACCTAAGGATAATACTTTTGTATATCTGGGTTTTACCATTTCAGAAATTGTAGCTGGCACATAAGGCTGTCCCCATATGCATCATCCAATCCAGTTATAGAGCAAGTAGGGCTAGCTGTTTTACCCACAAGCTCAGAGCCCCTCTTCAGAGAGGGGTAGGCTCCACTTTTACTAGAAATATTTTGCCCCTCAGAATGGTTGCCATTCTGCAAGCAGATGGTTAAATTGCAGAGTTCAGGGGTCAGCACCCCATATCTTTATTTCCTTTAATATGCTCCATACAGACCAGAGTCACTTTATCTACAGTTACAGTTTCAGCAGTAAGCCATCCTAATTCGCCAAACACTGAATACCCATGTAAAGGCTAGGGCTTATTAACTTGTTCCCAAACTAAGGAGTATATGTATGGATACATTACAGTGCTAGAAGGCAGAGTTTGAGGTGATGAGGAGAAAGAGGAGAAGTCATTCTAAACTTGTCATTGGCTAGAGTTTTGCCACATCAGCATCATACCCCACATTGTTCAATTGGTGGGCGAAATGGTCCACAGAAGGCTGGTGGCACTTGATGACAGTAAATCAGTAAATACCCAACCCTGAGACCTGTTGTGCACATAGGTTACTGCAGAGGTCCATGGTAGAAGTGTCTTTCCCACAGTGCTATAGGTGAAAATAAGGGCTGGGTATTAGTGATCTAACAATATACAAGTTAAGTTTCCATTAGTATACAGAAGGATTCCTGGGGAGGGGGGTACCATGAGGAGGTTTCAGACACCATACTTTTTCACCGTGTGATTGCAGGGAAACTTCTAGAATCAAATCTATAGTCAGCATATACATAATGATTTTCCATAGGGCCATGCATACAGTTCCTTGAGGGAGGTCTCAAGTTGGTGAGATGAACCATTTTTGGCATATTATGCATAAACTGTGGCCTAGTACTTAAGTTTTAAGTTCCCCAATAGCTCATGAAGTTAAGATTCCCAACCAATGCAACTGCATTGGCCAGGACCATCGCCAAGTGACCTTATTTTCCCAAATTTCTAATGCTCGTGGTGCAGAAAAGATCATAAAGATTACCTGGTTGTAGCTGTAGCATTGCTCATCCTTTTACCTGTTTTTCTAATACCTGCAAGGACCCCACAGTCACTAATTCAGTGGGAGCAGGAGCAGCAGCTCGGAACCTTGGGTAGAAACTGGTGAGAGCTGGTTATAACTGATGGATCCATCACTGCAAAGAATATTTCTCATTTTTAAAATTGTTTCTTTAAAAGCTCGTTCATTCTTTCCATGAACTCTGCCTCTCTGGGGTTATAAGGTAAGTGAAATGTCCATAAGACATCGTGTTTGGTGTCCAGGCTTAAGTCAATTGTCCGGTAAAATTGAGTGCATACGGATCCCAAAGAAAGCACTCAATTTTTCTAGGCTATATATTGTAGCTCTTTGGTTAGCCTTCCCTACTGGGAGGGCTAGTAATAGTCCAGTGGCCATTGTAGGGTGTAAAGGCATATTTTGCACCCTCCAATAAGGGAAGACATCTAATATAGTCTATTATCACCACTTGACTAGAATCTCTTTGTGGCCAACGTGGTTGAGTTGATAAGGGAGCATCCTTGGGCCTTGTAACACAAGGGAGGGGCAGGAATCCACAAAATCTTTTAGTTGTTGTTGTGTGATGGGTAGCTGGAATTGCTGCACCAGTTTCCACAGTGTCTGGTATCCTCAGTGTTCTGTTTTCCTATGTAACTATGCAGCAGCCTTGTACAATGTTGGCTATAGGTTATAAATTTTTTGTAAGAGCATCTGCTTCAATATTACTAAGTAAAGAATCAGGGTTATAGGCAGCAACATGAAATACAGTTTACCTTTCACTTGTGACATGCTGTCCAGATGTCTTTCCACATTTCTTTCCCCAAGAAGGGGCAACTGACAATAGGACATTTTTCTTGTTTCCATGTGGCCATCACATGGTCAAGCCTTGATTTACTGCTCAATTATCGGCACAAATAGTGCATCTCCTTGTTCATGAACAATGACCATCCATACCGTGTTTAATTCAGCCCACTGGCTACTTTGCATAGTTCCAGTTTCCCACCAAACTGTGGCCACACTAGGCTATGGAATGCTATCCATTGTGGCATCCAGGTAGCAGGCTGCCTGTGTGTTGATCCATCAGTATACCAGATAATTTCAGGCATACTGTCACATCCACCAATGGTGGGCACAGAGATAGCCATCTCTTGGAGGATCAGCGAGAGGGGTAAATGTTCTTCTTCCACAAATGAGACCAATTCCAGAATATCATTCATTTCTGCATTTAAGAGGGGGTCATTGAAAACACTGCATTGCAGCAAATAGACTTTCCACTTGTTCAAAATGCTAAGCTGAGTCCTGGAAGGGAGTTTAGTGGTGACATCACACATCCACCATGGGGAAGGCAGTCTGTAATGTTACAGGAGACTTTCATATAAGTCCTTCAACTTGTAATAAGGCATTATAGGCAGTATACAGTTGTTTTTCTGAGGAGCTATATCATAGTTTGACTCTTCTCCAAAGGTGATACTAAGAGCATATGAGAACTTGCTTTGCCTGTTGCTTTTGCCACATGTCCCATCCAAAGTCAATGTCTATATTGGTCACATCTAATTCACAAGGTACATCTGGGTCCACCCCCATTACCGCCTTAGAGCTTGTGCCTGTGTGTTAGCTCGTTTAGCCTTTGCAAAGGCTGCCTGCTATGGAATATTCCATTACAACATTTTTTCCTTTTCTACCTAAGATTTACAAAGGTTTCGGTATTTGTGCTAGATGGGGTATAAATGGAAATTACCATTTCCCAATAAAACAAGGAAAATCATTCACTGTTTAGGAGTATTGGGATGGGATAATTTTGCACTTTATCAACAATAGCTGACAGAATAATTTTAGTCTTACTCAACCAAACAACACCCAAGAATTTGACAGGGCATCCAGGCCCCCATAATCTTCCCAATTTACTGCCCATCCTTACTGGCCATAGTGGTGGTTTCCAATTGTTAGAATAACATCATCAATATGATGAAAAAGAGTGACCTTGGCTGGAGGTTTCCACATTTTAAATCATGGGCTACTAAACCATGACAAATAGTGGAACTATCAAGATACCCTTGTGGTAGCAAAGTAAATGTCCACTGTTGTCCTTCCCATGTGAAGGTGAATGCAGGCTGGCTGGAGAGATCTAAAGAAATACTGAAAAAGGTATTATTGATGTCTAAAACAAAATGAAATTGGCCTTATTGAGTACCTATGTCTTATAACAAGGTAGCATGCTTGATACAGCTGCAAACAAAGGAGGAGTTACTTTGTTAAGTTCTTTATAATCAATAGTCATTTACTAGGAACCATCAGTCTTCCTCCTGGTCAGACTGGGCTATTAAATGGGCTGTGAGTGGAGATTATAATGCCCAGTCTTTCTAATTCTTTGATGGTGACAGTAATTTCTTGATGGCCCCTTAGTAACCTATATTGGCACACTGCCACTGCATATCTGGGGGAGGTACCTTTATCAGAAACCACCTACCATGTCCTTATTGGATGGTTTTGACCACTCAGCACCAGAGATGGAATTAATCTACACAAGTTTGCAAAGTGATATTTTGAAAAATATCAATTCCCAATATATATTCTGGAATAGGAGATATATGCACTGTATATCTTTGGGCTGGTAGTTGGCCAATTTGCATTAGTAGTACTTAATGTGTTGCTTTAATATTTTGGGTCTCATACCCAACAATAGTTAAAGTAGGCCCTCCAAATCATGGCTATTTCCCATGTATTAGCGTGCATCCACTGTATTGTCCCACAATGCCAAAACCCTATGCTCATCAGTCAAGGACCAACAAATAGTTAAATGTGGTCTCTGATCCCTAGGGTCCCCATATATAGCCCTTATTAGGGGCTCTTGTCTCATCCCCTGTGTGAGGGGATGAGGGGAAAAGGTGTTTGTCATGCCTCCTCAGCAGGTAGGATGGAGGGCCCCATATTTTGTAAGGGCTTTTTGGCCTGAATCTCATCACTTCATTCAATGATCTGCTTTCAAGTTTAGTGTATCTCTATTCTTTGGGTAATTTACTCTACTACTTATTAGCACAGCATTCAGCTGTCTATCAATACCTTCCCTTTTAGTGTCTGCAGCTATTTGGTCAGCCTACATTTGTTTGTGTGACACATGGTTTGGGGCACACCCTGTAGTTCTTATGGCACAGCCTGTACCTCTGACTTCAGCTCCATTTCACCTTAGGTGTTCATATTCTCCTAAATCTGCTACTATTTGGGCAGCCTTGGAGATGGGCTAAATATAGGAACTAATTGGCTAAAGATTAGGAACTAATTGGCTAAAGAAACCACTGATTTGAAGCACTCACTAAGAATGAGACCTTTAATAACCATAGTAAAAGTTTCATTATCTGGCCCAATAAAGATAGTGGTAGAAATTGCATATTTCATTCCTAGCCTCTTTAGTATATCCTGCAGCTCATAAAGTATATTCCAATGCAGAGTGGCATGAGGTATGTCCCCCACATTGGGCCATGTTTCTTTACACTGAGTTAAGAGCCAATTTAATAATGCATTAGATTCATCCTGGGCAGCCAGGAAATACATACATTGGTGGAGGGAGATGTGAGTATGGGGAAAAGGCAATTTGCTTATTTCAGGCTCTAAAGATAATATCCCTGTGCACCAGTGTCCCACAGGTGCAGCAGCTAATTTGGTAAGACCTCCTTAAGTTTCTGTCTGTACTGATTTCCAATTTCACATCATTCAGAGACAGTATAATCCCTCATTGTGACTAGCAGCTTTTGGTCAGGAGGTGGTTCTGGGGCACTGGTGTCCCCCAACCTGGGGATTATGGTGTTGATTCCATTCTGATTTAGTCTTTGTTGGACCAGAGGATGAACAAGCCCACTTTCCTTATTTTCAATATGCGGTCAGACTGGGGCTCATCAACATCTGAAGAGGTCCCAATCAGGGGAAGTTAGGATACATCTAATTCACCCCTTGAGCAGCTTGTACCCTCTTGCCCTAGCATACTGACAAACCAATATTTCAAAATTTTTAAGTTTCCATCTACACGGCAGAGCCTTTTGTTTAATGCATCTTATAAGTTTGCGTGGGCTATCTATATGTCTCTTTCTAACTTAATTTCCTCTTCCAGGCAGTAAACTGAAGCTTTTACTGTTAGGGCCTTTTCCATAGCCAAACACACAGCCCTTTATACAGGCCCTGTGACAGCTGTGCTGGTCTGATGGCTTTTCATTTTCTTATGAAATCTTAATAGTTCTGTAGCCTGCTGCAAGATGACTAATAGTCCAGCTGGGGAGTTTTTGCCATTCCCATACTTCCTTGTGGTCCCCACTCATCCAGGAGGGCAGGCAACCCTGGAAAGTCTCCCTTCTTAGAATTCACACTGTCAGTAGCTGGGATTTCCTTGGTTTCCAGGCTGGCTTGCCAATTGTCTTGGCTCGATGGAGTTTTTTCAGCCAAAAAAGCAAAGAAAACATCAGGCTCAGACTGTGACATGAACTATAGTAAGGGAACTTACATATAAGAGAAATCAAACAGCTCCAAAGGTGGCGGTACAGATGTGTGGAAGCAGCACACCACAATTAGGTGAAAATCAGCAGGGCCAGTTACGAGTTCGTGAACAAAGACATTCCATTGAGTATGAGAATATGGGTCAAGTGAGAGGCTTGCTTGATGGGAAACAGTAACACTTCAAAGTTCCCGGTAACATCCAGGCCATGCGTTGACCATCTGCCTCCCTAGGGATAAACTTAGGGAGCTGGATAAACTTCCACTAACTGCCCAAAGTCATACAGGCTGCTGTGTGCTCAACTTCCACAGAATCTTAGGGAAATACTTGGGTCCTAGGCTCCCACACAACCCTATAATGTAATCTTTTTATTACCTGCATTTATAGGAAAGGAAACTGAGTCACAAATTCCTTATGCAACCAATCAAAGGATTCACATGAGTTTCTAATGAACTGGTCCTGGGATCAGGAATTGTAATTTTTAGTCCAACTATTTTTCAGTAATATCCTATATACAGTCCTCTGGTTTAGACATCAGCAGATAATTAGTATATTATGTCCAGCCACTTAAGCTGAGGTGGGAAGAGGACTAAAACTTAGGGGATAGGTTATTCAATAATGTAATTTTTTTAAAAAGGTCTAAGAAAAAGCAAGTATGCTGATTTTGTTTGTCATCACCTTCTCTGATACCAGTCCTTTCTTTTCTTATTGACTGCAGAAGTGTACAAATGACTCAGGCTTTTCCATCATGGTAGCATTTCCCAACCAGAAAAAGGGAATGGTCCATCCATGCGCACGTAAACCAGGAGTTACAATCCTTTACTGACATTGTTTGGCAGCTACTGGCAGGAAGCAGCTCAACTTCTGCATCCTTCTCAGATCCTAAAAAGGCAAACCTGAATTTTGTGCAAGCAGTGGCCAGTTTCCCTCAAATTGGAGAAGGTTTCTCTGCACAATATAACCAAAGAACTATAGAGAAAAGCGAACAACTTGGAAGGCATATGTGGGGGAGGAGGGGCAGGAGGATTACCAGCTATGAAAACCACTATATTTCCCTTTAATTATGCTTATACTCATTTAGTTTAGAGTTGTTCATTTGCCATTGTCAGTGTTCTGATTAATACAGTAGAAAATCAGACAATCTGAGGTCCCTGGGAAACCAACTGATAGTCCTAAAGTTAAGTTGGAATAAAGTTAAAAATCTAATTACCAGCCAAATATAGATGTTTAGAAAGTTCGAGTTTAGCTGATTCAGGGCTGGGGCACATATTAAGGTAGGGACTACACAAATCTCAATTTCTGGCCACAGAGATAAGAGGATGCAGCCTCAGTGGTATAAACCCATATCTCCTAATTTAAGGTCACAGATAGCACTTTCCTTGCTCTAGTTTGCTATCTGCCAGAATGCAACACAGCAGAGACAGATTGGTTTTTAATAAAAGGGGATTTATTTTGTTAGTTCTTCAGAGGAAAGGCAGCTAACTTTCAAGTGAGGTTCTTTCTTACATGGGAAGGCACAGGATGGTCTCTGCTGGCCTTCTCTCCAGGCCTCTAGGTTCCAACAACTTTCCCTGGGGTGATTTCTTTCTGCATCTCCAAAGCCCTGGGCTCAGCTGCCAGTGCCGAGACGAGGTATGCTGAGCTGCTTGGGCTGTGCCACATTGAGCTCTCTCATTTAAGCACCAGCCAATTAAATCAAACATCATTCATTGCAGCAGGCACGCCTCCTAGCTGACTGCAGATGTAATCAACAACAGATGAGGTTCACACGCCATTGGCTCATGTCCACAGCAATAGATCTAGGCACCTTCACCTGGCCAAGCTGACAACTGACTCTAACTACCACAGTCCTGAGGTACTGTTTCCTAGGAAGTAAAAGCAGAAAGCTCACAGTTTTAAAATCTGAGAAACAAGAAGCTGTTTCACATTCACTTAGCAAAACAATGGTAAATCAATCTCAAGAGAACACTGGGAGGATCTGAAGCAGTACCATGATTACCATTTGATTAACTGTGAAGAATAGACAGTGCTACCAGGAATCACCTGTGTGCACTTTGGGGCATAGATGAGACAGGGTAAAAGCATTTATATAATAACATAAATTAATAATTATATGTTATTTTAAAAAATAAAAACAAAAGGAACCATTTTTGACCTCCAGCCTGATATAATAAAATTCTTAGAATTATGGAAGTCAGATGAAAATGAACATTTGAGGCTTCTGAAGTTATCTCATGGTAATTCCATTGATTGTGCATAGAGCATAAAAATATCCCAGATCCATTGCCTGCAAACTCACCTCTATCCATCTATTTAAACCCTGTCCACACATGGGTCTCCTACAAGCCTGGCTTTGGCTCTATGCTGCCTTTTCTTCTTTGGTCCATTTGGATTTGGCAGCCATATTTATTTTGTTATACATTTCATGATTTTAGTAAATGATCACTCTTCGCACAGTTTTTCGGTTGTGTTATCTGCAGTTCGTGGGGAGGAGGAGATTGAACACATGTGACTATAGACTTACAAAAATTCTAAGTATAATACGAAAATCTGAACTGAAATAGAAAATTAGCAAATAACACAATTTCCTCTTTTTCAGACATTTACTAGGGAATCAGAACAAAAATCAAAAGCATCCACATGACACTGGCAATAAAGGCAGTCATGGGTAATCCATGCTGTTGTTTCAAAACAAGCAAAGAAAGTACAAGTTCTTGGAGAGCAGCATTCATTTAAATGTAGGTTTTTAAAGAATTAGTAGGAGACCGTTAATGTTCTCTCCTCAATGACCCAAAAGGCTTCTGTTGATGTTTTGAATTGTGTTCACTCTCAGTCCCTCTTGGAGGTGATTGAGAAAATCAAGCTTTTAATAGAACAAAGAATGTATCTGTCAGCTCTATCCAAGATTTCAGGTATTGGTGCCTCTGATCATCAAATTGCTTTAGCTTTGCTCCTGACTCTTAAGAATGCAAAGTACTCTCAAGGGATTAAATTCTAGTCCCTTGGGGTTCTGTATACAAGTAGAATGATTTGGTCAAGTAATCAAATGAGATTTGTTTTACAAAAAGATACGAACACAATCACTCAATTCTGAACAAAAATAGAAAGAGGAGAGTGGTCCAGCATAAAAGTGTCAGTGTTTTACAATAGGGAGAAAAGATTATAATAGGGAATCTAGTATGAATGAGACAAATACCTGCCCAATTCTTAAAAGAAAGCACTAGACTAAAACCCTCCTGTTAAACGCTAAAATTTTATAGGTGTGGTGTGATATAATCCTGTTTGTAGTCCCTATTTTTATTTCCTATAAGCAAACATCACTATGGATTAATTCAGTAATGTAGAGTTCTCCAGGAGAGTTTTGCAAGTAAAAGAAATAATAATCCACCAAAAAAGTGGGAGAATTATCAATCTTTTCTTTCCATCCTAATATTTTTCCAAAGATCTAATTTTTTTCTAATAATTCCCAGATCTAGAAGGGAGAAAGGGGATGCGGGTCTATTTAATTAACTTACACATAGAGCTCAGGAAAATGCTAGATAATTTAATGTCAATTCACTCCTTGTATAAGCATAGCACCATGCATAATGGAGGGCCTATAAAATAATATACATTTTTGTAATACTATGGATCATAAATACACAACATAAATAGAAATAAATGAGCTTTACAGCGTCAATGCTATTTTTAATTTATACAAGTTTCAAACCAAATATTAAGTAAGATCCGTTTTGTGTATACATTCTAATACAATTATTTTATTAGAAAATAAGCAGAAACTGAGGTTATATGGAAGTATTAATTCTTGATTTCTCCCTGAAATTTTTCTAAGAATTTCTAAGTAATATTTTTGTACTCTGAAAATGTATGAAATCTGTTTAAGATCTACTCTTTCAAGTAGAGGAATTTTAAAGAATCAATATTTTTAAAATTCACTCACCAGTTATACAAATATTTATGAAATTTGGCTAGAAATTTTTCATCCTTCCTAATTTCAGTCAGTTGTTCTTATGCAATAATATATTTTACTTTATGGTTTTGTAAAGAGTTTCAAAATCCCCTGAAAGTTGCCTTTTGGATAATTTTTTGGTTGATCGTAAAAGAAGTTAGAGGGAGGGCCACGGTGGCTCAGCAGGCAGAGTTTTGCCTGTCATGCCTGAGACCGGGGTTCGATTCCCGGTGCCTGCCCATGCACAAAATGAAAATAAAAAAAAAATAAAAGAAGTTAGAAAATCCTGAATGAGAAGGTTTATTTATTCTATTTGTTTTAGTTTAGAGATACATAAGTTTTTATAGGCAACATGCTTATGTACTTTTCAATAAATTTCATATTGATAGAAGATTTCCCAAACTCTGTATTCAATACAGAGTCTACATACTGCAAGTTTCTTCCCAAAGCAGTTACTTTTGTATACACTGTTAAAACTTCACTTTTATTTTGAAGGGACAGATGGTGTTTGTATTTCAGAAAATATTTTCTAGGTGTATAACAGAAAGACACTTATCATGATAGAAAAGGTAACCAAATTTCAATACTTTCATTTGCAAGTTAATGGTTCATTTTTAAATTCAAAAGCCCTTTTGGTGCTTTTCCCTATTACCAGAAAATATCTATGTGGTCAAATGACTGCCATGGTCTTGATTCATCTCATTACTATGCATTGGGATTTTTTTTTTTACTAAGGTTTACAAAATATGTAAATCTATTCAATTGTACAACATTGGGGAGAAGAAACCTTTTTTTTTTTTATGGAATGCTCACTTCTCTCTGTGGCTACCTTGCTTACCGTCTAGGACTGTTACTGGCTCAAGAAAGAGAGTCAAATACCAATTCTTACACTAACTATAAGTAAACGTAAATCTTTTTTATTTTTAGAAAAATAAATAGGAATACAAAGCTATAATTTTTAAAACTCAATGGATTTTCTTCCTCTGAAGACCACTAAGGAAGCAAAAAATTCTGAACCCAAATAAAAAAGAGATACTTGAGAAGAAAGAAGCATAAAGAAGGTAAGAGCTGGGCTAAGTAAACTGTACTTGCCTAGAGCTTTGAAGGCTCTTGGTCTAAATGTAACCGAAGCCCTGAAAGAGAGAAAAAGGAAATGTAAATCCTGAATACAGGTGAAATTTTCTTAGTACCAGGTTCAATGCACATGCAACTCCAGAATGAAAAATTAATCCCCTAAATATTAGAAATGAGGTTCAAAATGAAAGGAGAAGGCAAGGAAATAACAGTTGAGAAAAATTTTTTGATTTGATTTGATAGGGTTGGGTAAGCTCTATTGCATATACAAAATCCAATGCTTAATCTAATTTCGTCCAGCTATGAGTTCTCAAAAACAAATATTGGTAACTTTAACTCAGTCAAGATAAGCAAATAGAACTGTAGAAATTTCTGTAACAAACAGAATAACCTCACTTCAGGAATTTACTTTGGAACTCTTGGACAGGGATGACAAGTTACTAGAGAAATACCATAGTTAAATTTCAAGCAGATTGTTTTGGTGAAAAGGTAACATATTGGAAAGGTGTAACAGCCAGTCCAAAAGCCAATGTATTCTTTTCTCAGCAAACTGTATCTCCTCTTTTAAAGGGAAAGAGTGTGTCTGGCTTTCATTTTTGTGCAGATTAATTTTTAACTTACTGGTCACTTTTTGTTGTTAGGACAAATTCACATAAAATAAAATTTACTCTTTTTAGGTATGTAATTCAACAAACTTATTCATTATGTAATTATCACAACAAACAAGATAGCGAATATTGTCATCATCCCAAAAGTTCTCTGCATTTTTACAATCCAACTCTTCCCCTCACCCTAGCTACTGGCCAGATTCCTGACTCTATACTTCTCCCTTTTCTAGAATACCTAAAACAGAATCATTATACTATATAGATCTTTTTATAGGATCTTTCACTTAGCATAATGCTTCCGAAGTTCTTCCATATTTTTGCATATATTAGTTTCCCATGGCTGCTGTAGCAAATTACCACAAACTTAATGGCTAAAACAACCAGATATTCTTTTATAGTTCTGGCAGTCAACAGTTCAAAATGAGTCTTAAAGGGCTAAATTCAGCTGGGGTGTTTCATTCTGGAGGCTCCAGGGACATCCATTCTTTGACTATTACAGATTCTAGAGGCTGCTAGCAATCCTTAGCTCTTGGATGCATCACTCCAATCTGTGCTTCTGTTGTCACATCACTTTCTCTTTCTCTTTGTTCTTCTGCCTCCCCCTTATAAGGACACCTCTGATTGCACCAGGTCAAAATGGAAAACCCAGGATAATCGTTAGTTCAATTGCATCTGCAAACTCCTTTTTATTTTGCCTGGTAAGGCAACATTCACAGGTTCTTGGGATTAGGATGTAGGATCTTTGAAAGGGAGGTAGACTATTCAGTCTACCACATGACATATATTAGTGTTTAGATCCGTTTAATTTCTGAATAATATTTTATTATATAGATATATCTCAATTATTTTATACATCCACTGGAAGGGGTGGATGTTGACATTTTTCAAATTTGGGGTAATTATTTAAAAAGTAACTATGAATATTAGTGTATAAATCATTGTGTTGACATGCTATTTTCATTTCTCTTGGGTAGACAGATATATAGAAGTCAAATTCATAGTTTGTATGGCAAGTGTACAACTCACTTTATATGAAGTATAAAGATTGTTTTGCAAAGTGGCTGTACCAATTTTCATTCCTATCAGGGATATATGAGAGTCCTTCTTGGATTTGAATTTTCAGGTGTTTGCCATTGTACTAGGTATGTAATGGTATTTCACTGGGGTCATAATGGCATTTCCCTAATTGAGCCTCTTGCACTCCATCAGTGCAGGGTAGTATGCAGAGAAAGCATGACTGAAGAAAGAAGAATCAATGGAGATGAGAATTTGAGTTGTACAGAGAGTAATTTCTATGTTTACTTGATCCCTTCCCACAGAGACACATGCTTCATTCTGAGGCTCATCTGTCTGAATGTCCTTGAGTGTATGGAAATTGATCCCCAGTCCGTATAATAAACACTGTTCATTTGTATAAACTAGTTTGAGTTCTCAGTTGTTTCAATGGGAGTCCTATTTAATACCCAAAGTTAGGGGTTGTTAGGATCAAATAGTTCCAGTGTAGTAAGGGTACTTTTGCTTGAGGAAAAAGGCCCTGTGGGCTAACAGTGAAGAGAAATGGTTGGCTTTAAAAGAAAGGATGTTGAGATATTTTGACAAACTTAGGATACCCTGTGATAGGCAGAAGTTTAATATGTCCTGCAAGATTTCTACACCTGGAGCACATACCCTGTTTAATCCCCTCCCCGTATAGGACTTGAGTAGGACTTGTAAATGTGATTTGATATCACTTTCTGGTTAGGTTAAATTATATGGCAAAGGGGAAGGGATTTTGTGGTAGTAATAAAAGTCTGTAATCAGTTGACATTAAACTAGTCAAGAGGGATTAAGCTAGTTAAGATGGAGATTAGCTGGGTGGGCCTGATCTAACTAGGGACCACTTTTAAAGTAGATTAAAGCAGATTTAGACTCAGACAGGGGAGAATTCAGAGGTATTTAAAGTAGCAGAGATGCACTCCCGTTGATCTGGAAGAATCAAACTGTCATGTGGAGAATACTATGCGGTAGCGAATGATGGATGGCTTCTGGGAACTGAAGACCACACTGCTACAGCACATGGAACCCAGCGCTTCCAATGGCCCGTGAGCCTGTAAGAGGATGTCAAGGCTCATGTGAGACTGTAGCCTGGACTGACACCTTCATTATAGCCTAGTAAAAGCCTGAGCAGGAGACCCAGCTAACCTGAACCCCTAAACCACAGAAAATGTGAGATAACAGATATGTGTTGTTTTAAGCTGCTAAGTTTGTGGTGATCTGTTATGCATTAATAGAAAACTAATACACTTCCCACATCAATGAAAACTCCTTTCATACATGTGATGTTGGAACCGAAATCACTTTCCTACATAATGAAAATAAGATTTTCCCTCACCGAAAATATGCTTGGTGTGTATGGGACGAGAGGGGTTTTAGAGTTTTCTTAGATACAACAGAAAGGCCCATGAACATGGTGCCTTCTAATGTTGCATTAGTGTGAATTAATATATACCATACTTTCCTAGTAAATCCGTTAAGATTGTTGCTCTTGGTCTGTTTTGTTTTAACGGGAGAGATTTGAGAAATGAGGGGAGGTAAGGGAAAACATTCAGAGTACTACCTGGTAAAGATAAGGAGGGAAAGATCCTCCAATGGAAAATACCAGCCCCCTGACCACAGGTTAGGAAAGGGGAGGCAGATTTCAAAAGGGTGAATACCTGTGATAGTGAAAAACCATGTATTTATCTTAATCATATTGGAAAGGAAAAAATGCTGGTCCTATCCAATCTTACCTAATTTGATTTCCTTCTCCTTTGTATGGTTAATGCCAGCAAATTCAGCATCAGGAAGATGAATTTTATTTAGCACAAAAACAATCAAATTCTTACTGGGTTTATCTACATACCCTCCCTAACTAGAATACCTTAAAACCACCTCATTCCTGATGACCAGCATTTAATTTAAGAATATTTTCTTAAGTAGCTGATTATTTCATTATTAACTGGTAAGTAAAGAGAAAAATTGATAAATTAACATTTCCCCAGTACTCCCTGAATGCCAGGCATAATGTTAAAAATTTCATATTATTTTGCATCATTTATTTCTTGCAAAGAACCACCCAGGGAGATATTCTTATTTTATTGATGACAAATTACTTTTAGAGAGGTTAATGGATTTGCCCAAAGGAACCATGGAACAAGTTACTACAGGACCGTGTCATGGGAACACAGGATCAGTGCACAACAGAAACTTTCAGGAAATGACCACTGCATTATTTACACAGCACGAAGGATCCAAGAGAATAGAAGAGACCCCATCATGGCCGGTCTTCCAGGGAGGCCAACTGCTCACTCAGTATCCGTGATGGCAGTTCTGCATCTCTTACTTCATGTTCGAGAATATGAAGCTATGCTGTTTGAATGTGGTATTTATCCACTCTGGGTGTAGCCACTGAGAATTCCTGCCTTGATTAGCATCTGGAGCTGCCTGTTTCCAGTTTCCAGATTTAGGATCTGGCTGGACCTTCTCATTAGATTTACATCTCCCCCAAGCTGTGGGATGGAAACTGAAATATCATCACACAATAAGAGAGGAGGAAGGGAGAAGGTGGGCAGGGGTTGGGCAATGGCTGCTGAGCATGTGTCTGTGACTTTCCCAGCAAGTATTCTGTGTGATACCCAAGACTGCTTTTTCAACTTTGCTAAGCCACGACTGAACAGATTTTCTGATAATATTTATTTCATCATCATTCTCTATCTAATGTCTCAAATTTATAAAGTACTCTTTGTCATAATTTTTTTTTTTCAGGGAAAGTGTTCTGCTGCTAAGAAGGGTAACACTCAGATAAAAGAACAGGAATTTAGAGACCAAGAAAAAGTAGGATGCAAATACCAAAAATGTCCAAAAAGAAGGGATAATGAGTTGTCATGTATGGGGTCAACTTGTAAAATATGCACTAGGACATGCTGGTAGCAAACTAATTCTAACTATTATATTTTATATTATAATATTTTAAAGCCAAGCAGTAGAGAGTGGTGTAGAGATGAGATGTCTAGAATAAAGTCCCAGATATGTCACTTCCTATTTGCTTCTTACTCTGTGACTTAGTTTCCACAGGAATAAAAGGGAGTTCTTACCATTACATACCTCTTACAGATTTTTTTTAATACCTCAAAAGAGAAATTACTCCATAACCCAAGTATACTAGATATTTCCCCAAGTGGAAACTGTGAGGAAATTTGGGGAATATATTGATACTTTCAAGTAAATGTATTATGATTAACCCATTGGAGTAGTTTTGATGAATATGATCTTGAACTGAATGATGTTGCTTTTAATTTATTTAACTTTATATCTTTCTGTGTTTGCTTAATGTTATCATTGATAAACTTACATTACTTGCACAATTAAAAAATACACAAATACATACAGATATATACACATACTCAAGCACACACATGCAAACAGCCACACACAGATATGCACTAGCTGGCCTGTTACTGCTTTGACAAATCATTAACCTTCATTACATGGACAAATCTCTAAGGCTACTCTCCATCAGGCTACTGAGAGTTGTTCTTATTATAAACACTGCAGTTGCAAATCAGCACCTTAATTTTGAGCATCTGCTTTTGTGATTTTAATTTTGAATGTTCATATTTCAAACAACTGTTCACTTTCTCCGTCCATGCTTTCTTCTTTAATGAAGGTATAGCTTTTCATAAGATGTGCAAACCATATGCGAACACGTCAATGAAATTTTACATATGGAACTGCACTTATTAACCAGGATCCACATTTTAAAACGTTTCCAGCTTCCCAGCTTTCATAGTCAATTGTTGCCACCTCACCCCTGAGATAATGTTCATGACAGTTTAATACACATTGATCATCTTTCTATATAAGTAGTATCGCAGGTGTTATATTGCCTCAATTTTAGCTGCTCAAGTGAATAGCTGCCTAATTTTAAGGGGTCCCCCCAGACGTCACCTTCAGATGAATTTTGTATACTTACTATAGCACATAATCTAACTCATACCATTTCAAACATATTCATTAAATTTGGTGAGCCCTTAGGTTCATTTTTAAATACCTCTCCTTTTTTAAGGGCTCCCCAAAGCAAAACTGGCATATGCTAATACGAGGTTTGAAACTACTCCATCCCAACATACTCTGCAAACTTGGTAACAATATATCTAGCTGATTTCTAATAAAGTGGTAATAGATGCACAGGCTGATATTTACAAACATGATTTATGTTAATGTACATTATATCTAAACTATCTGTAAAACAGACCCCAGAGTACAAAGGACTAAATTTTTTGGTAGAAAAGTCAAAGATGGAGATGATAAAATAATTTATATTAAGAATCAGAAACCTGAGGTGTAATTTAGAGATGATTTCATAAATATGAAACATTATCAGTACGAAATGGAGAAAGATTGTTCTTTCCCTCTGCTCAGGCCAGAGCCAAAAATAAAATTGATAATAATAGTAGTAATAATAAACTGAAACTGATGCATGAGCATTTTAGATGTGGAATAATTAAACGTTCCTCACAGGGAGAATTGTTAAATATACACAAACTCTCTTTCCTGAGGTCTATAAAGATAAAAAAGATACCAATCTGTCAGGAATGATTTAGTTTCAGTACTTTCTGGAAACTAGATAATGATCTTTAAAGAACACTTTTACCCTTTCAGTTCATTTTTTTTTTTTGCGTAGGCAGGCACCAGGAATTGAACCCGGGTCTCTAGCATAGCAGGCAAGAACTCTGCCACTGTGCCACTATTGCCAGCCCTCAGTTCATTTTTAACGACACATATTAAAATATAAAGTATATATGGTGAATAAAGAAAGTTTATCTTCAACAAATTAGTATTAGATAACAAATGTTCATAATGTGAACATTTTTTACTCTGTTACTATCCAATTTACAGCATATTTATATGGTGCTACAAGTCACAACAAGAAAGATAAATGTTCTATATTTTGCAAAACCAGAGAGAGATGTCTTTATTTGGCATTAACTTAAAATCAAGTTATTTTTCAAAGATGTCCTATTAAATGTCAGTGAAATTGAACATGTATACCCTTTGGGAAAAAAATACGATGCTATTATTTTACCCCACAAAGAACTCTTACATCAAATATTTTAATTGTCAGTCATATTTGCAGATTGTAATCACTAAATATCTAATTTGTCATTTGGATCAAAAAACAGAACAATTGGAGTTGCAGCTAAAGATAAGCAAATCACTCAAAGAACACAGTGTCTAACTTCAACAGGTTTCATGGCTGAACATTCAATGACCCCATTGTCAAAAGGAAAAGGAAAACTGAAACGATGATTTGGTTCCGATGAAAAATAACAGAGCTAGAATAAAGGTAATTTACATGGATGAAGCACATCTGTTTGGTGTGGAACAGATAATAGCCATGTTGCTAAATTAAAGGAAACTACTGAAAACAATCTCAAGAAACTGGTAACAAATTGTGTTATTTCAGTCCCCTTCTTTTTCCTGGATATGAAGAGGGCATCTGTGTTAGATGCTACACAGATTGTTGGCCTAAACAATGCTTGAGACTTAGGAATGATATGATTGCTGTTGCTTTGAATTGTGGAGTTTATACGCAAGATCTCCCAGCCTGTATGAGAAACCACAGATAGTGGATTTTGTTGATATGGGACATTGGATTTTTCAAGTGTCTGCTGGTGCCTTCAACAAAGGAAAACTGAAGGTACTGGGGGAACCGCTTTTAATCCTTTCTTGGGAGGAGAAAACCTTGACAAAAAGTTAATGGAACATTTTTCATGCGGAATTTAAGACCAAGTACAAATTGAATGCAAAATCCTAAATTCGAGCACTCTGTATCAGGAGTGTGAAAAGTTGCAAACGTTAATGAGCTCAAACAGTACAGGCTTCCCAATCAATATAAGTGCTTTATGAATGACAAAAATGCTTTGGGGGAAAGATGAACAAGTCACAATTTGAAGAGCTCTATGCTGAACTTCCGGAAGAAATACAAGTATCTCTTTATTTACTGATGGAACAAACTCAGCTAAAAGTAGAAGACATGAGAGCTGTTCAGATCGTTGGAGGCACTAAACAAATTCCAGCTGTGAAATACAAAGCTGAAGAGTTCTTCGGAAAAGACATTAGCCCAATCCTTAATTCAGATGAAGCAGGAGCCAGAGGATGTACATTACAGTGCACAAGTCTTTCCCTGGCATTTAAGGTTAGAGAGTTTTCTTTCACAGATGCAATTCCTTTTCTAATATTTCTGGTCTGGAATCACAATTGAGAAGACACTGAAGGTGTTCACGAAGTGTTCAGCTGCAACCATACTAAACCTTTCTCCAAAGTGCTCACCTTTTACAGAAAAGGCCCTTTGGAGTTAGAAGCTTTCTATTCTGACCCTCAAGGAATTCCATATAGAGAAGCAAAATAGGCCACTTCATAGTTAAAAATGTTTCTGCCCAGAAAGATGGAGAAAAATCTAAGGTGAAAGTCAAAGTGCAAATCAATAGCCATGGTATTTTCACCATCTCTATAGCAATTATGGTGGAGAAGGTCCTGACTGAGGAAAATGAAGGGTCACCTGTTGAAGTGGACATGAAATGTCTAAGTCAGAGACCACCAGAAAACCCCAACAATGATAAAAATATCCAGCAAGACAGCAGTGAAGCTGGAAAACACTGCCCCACGTACTGATGGTAACAAACCTCATAGGCTCCCCACTTCATCTGAATTTACCTCAGAGGAAAACAAAATCCCAGATACTGACAAGGTCAATGAATCCAACTTGGTCTAGTGGTTAGGGAAAGACCTTCTTAACACGTATATTGAGACAGAGGATAGGATGATATTTCAGGAAAAGTTGGAAAAGGAAAGACATGATAAAAATGTGGTAGAAGAATATATGTACGAGTTCAGGGACAAGCTTTGTGGACCATATGAAAAATTCTTAAGTGAACAAGGTCATCAGAGTTTTCTAAGGGTCCTCACAGAAACTGAAGACCGGTTCCAGGGAGAAGGTAAAGACTAAGCTTACCAAGCCCATAATGACAAGTTGGAAGACTTAATGAAAACTGGCATTCCAATTAAAATCTGGTTTCAGGAAGTTGGGAAAAAGCCAAAAATATTTGAAAAATTAGGACAGAGGCCAAGAGAACAGCTGACTTCAGAAATAAGGATAAGTATAACTATATGGATGAGTCTGAAATGAAGACGACTGAGAAGTCTGTCAGTGAAGAAGTGGACTGGATGAACAACATCATGAATGCACAAGGTAAAAAAGAATTTGGAGCATGATCCCTTAGTCTGAAGTCAGGAAATTAAAAAAAAAAAAAAAAGAAGAAGGAATTTAATAACCCTTGTGATCCCAGTATAACACAACCCAAGCCAAAAATCAAAAAAGTCCAAACTGGAAAGGACTCCAAATAGCTCAACTGTTGATAAAAAGGAAGATTTAGGTCAGACGATTTTGGTGTTGAGCCTCCACATCAGAATGCTAACTGCTACCCCAATGAAAAGGGCTCAGCTAATGTAGATTTGGACTAGAGAAAGCGAATAAAATATTCTTGCCTAGTTTGTGAGCCTATCTTAACATCCTGAGACTATTTATATTTCATTTCTTAAGAATGTTTAGAAATGTTTATAATATACAGAAAAATAAAAAGCTTAAAAGTCTTTAGTCTTTTTGATCCTAAAAAGGAAAATTGCCTTGGTAACTTTCAGATTCCTATGGAATTGTGAATTTCATACTAAGCTTCTGTGCAGTATTACCATTTGCATCACTAAAGATGAAGTTGAATTTTGTCTTTTGGAGGAAAAAAAAAATGTTTCAGGGCATTGTGATTAAAACTTTTAATCGATAGATCCTATACCTTTAAAAGCAACGTTGTTTATCTGTTATTTTTATACTAGGCAATATTGAAACTATAATCCAATCCTCAAGGAGACCCACAATGTAAAAATTGGGGCCCCAAGAATACAATATATATCATCATGCTGAATATCATCAATTTCTTGTGTGACATGATCAATGATAAATGTTTCCACAGAAAATGCAAAAGTGCCATAACTCTTATAATTTAATAATGCTAAACTACAGGGAAATTCCCTTCCAGCTAAAGTTTATGCAGCAATCCCTTGAAATACAATTCTCACTTTATCCAATTGTAGATATAATTTTACTTTATATGAACTTTTCATATCTTAAAATATTTTGTCTTAATAATATTACAGTGTCTCTCAATGGCTTAAAGTGCCATTTTATTCTTTCTAGGCAACAGTCTAGTCCCAAATGTTGAATTTAATTCAAATCTACAGAAAAAAATGTATTCCAGAAACAAAATTTACAGAGAAATGCCAAAGATATGCTTACAAAATAAACAGAATTATAAACAAAGTATGAACTGTGAAAACTAATGTATTAGTTAGGGTTCTCTAAAGAAATAGAATCAACAGGAAATATTTGTAAATATAAAATTTATAAAAGTGTCTCATGTAACCGTGGGAACGTAGAGTCCAAAATCTGTAGGGCAGGCTGGGAAGCTGACGATTCCAATGGAGGGTCTGGACAAACTCCACAGGAGAGGCTTACCAGCCGAAACAGGAAGAGAGACTGTCTCCTCTGAATCCTCCTTAAAATGCTTCCAGTGATTAGATTAAGCATCACTCATTGCAGAAGACACTCCCCTTGGCTGATTACAGATGGAATCCACTGTGGATGCAGCTGACATGATCATGATTTAATTCTATGAAATGTCCTCATGCAACAGACAGGCCAGCACTTGCCCAACCAGACAAACAGGTATCACTACCTGGCCAAGTTGATACATGAACCTGACCGTGACAACTAATATGCATACCCATATGTACAAAGTTAGATTACCTAAATTCAGATTTTTAATCTTATAACTACCTGATTCACTTGATGCATTTCATGATAGATTTTAACGTGAACTTCTAGAAAAACCCTAAAGTTGGAAAGACATAAAGTTGTGATTATCATAATTACTCAAAATTGTAAGTTTTTAATAATAGAAGTAAAGGAAATTTGATTATTCCTTCTTAATTAACAATTTTAATTTTTTGAGCCTCGACATATGTTCTAAACATTAATTAATTTGAAGTAGCTCATTCACATTAACAAAATCAACATTCACATTTTTCCCATCATATTTGTCCTAGAATTTTCATGCCAGTAAAAGATTGTTTTAAATTTATAAAATTAAACATGAAGTTTCTGGTCACCAATTTCCAAGACTGATTGAGTTGAAATGTTTATTATATGGCATTAATTACCATGCAATCTTTGACAATGTCTACTGTGAATGTTACCCAACATACATAAAACAACTTACATATTTCACAATAAAAGATTATATAAAAACTTAAAAAAAAAACAGCAAGATACCTTCATTGTGAATATTATAGACTAATCTTTCTTTTAAATTTAAATAGGAAATGAAATTATATAAGCACTTTTAAGAGTTACTCCCTTTAAGAATTACTAGAAAAGAGCCACAATTGACATGTTAATGTTAAAATTCTCTCATTTTTCAGCTATACCACCACAGCCCCACAAATCACCAAATCTCCACTGGCATTGATCTTAGACTTGGAAAGTACTTGGGCTGAATATTATGATATTATTTCCGTGCTTAACAGTAACGGAAGCAGAGGCAAGTCTACATTAACGATAAGAGCAGAGTTTTCCTATTTTGTTGATACAATCTTTCAGTGTGGTACCAAATGGTTGCCTTTTCCTCTTGTAAAATGGTTCCTCATACTCTGAAACTGTTCAAGATAAACTTGTACATCTACAAACACAAATTTCCCACAAGTACTTTTATTCTTATATTAAACCTCATCTAGAAACCACAAATGTCAAAATTATTTCTACTCTGCTGAATCAGCCCTAGTATAAAATTGGATTTTGGAGATAGAAAATGAAAATGATTTTCTCTCTCTTCATATGCTTGAAGCATTTTAAAGATAGGTTGAATATATAGTACATTCGGTGGGTTTTATAAAATCTAATTCACTAATCTAATGAACACTGCGATAGATAATTTAAATGCATTATCTCAGTTAACAACCCCAAAAGCTTTGCATAACTTTCAAGATAATGTCTAAAAGCCTTATTGTAGTATATATCGCCCCTTGTAATCTGACTGAAGAAGCTGATTCTTCAACTGATTCCTCATCTCTTCCCATTTCATATGTTAAAATCTAGGTAAATTGAATTGCTTGTTTTTCTATGAACAGCAGATGCTCTGTTTGGACCTTTGTCTAAGCTGCTTCCTCTGCCTGCATCCCCTTTTCCAACCTCTCCTGGCTAACTGCTACTCATCACAGATCCTTCATTTGCTGATGTCCCTGGACTGTGTTTAGAAATGCCCACAACATAAGCCCCTCTCACGTCATCATCTGTTCACCTGTTTTACTCTGAACTAGAAAATAAACATAATGTGGTGTAATGGCATTCATGATGCGTCAATGTGACTGGGCTACAGTACCTACATATTCAATTAAAAATTAATCTAATTGTGCTGTGAAGGTATTTTGCAGAGCCTAATAAATTGACATTAAGTAAAAGAGAGATTATCCTGGATAACCTAGGTGGGCCTGACTGAATCAGACACTGTGGTCTTCTTAAGAGAGAGAGAAGAAATACATCTACGGACAACAGCTTGAACCCCTGTCCATAGAGCTTCATCCTGTGTATGATCTCCCCAAGTGTGTTTGCTTCTCTGGGTGAACACTGACAGACATAGATGAGTACCAAGTGCTATTTTTTTCTGACATTCCTGTGTAAAACTCAGAGCCTAGTGAGTAATATGCACTCAATAAAATTCATAACGAGTAAAAATGAAAACCTAAGTCAATTTTGGAACAGCTCAGACTTCTATTAGCATCCACACCATCGAGACCCCTTGGAGAAAATTGCTCACAGCATAGGTCAGTATCATCACAGGTACATGAGTTTTTACTTCAATGCTCTCAAAATTGCTTGGGATGCTTTTTAATATCTGTGAATTACTCCCTCTGCATTCCACTAAGTGAAAATGTGCTTCATCTTTCTCATGTTCCTAAATAATGTGTGGCCTCTTATTTTTAGCACATCATTTAACCTTCTGTTTCACAAAGAAAATGGAGTCTTGGAGCAAGAAACACACTCCAATTTCAACTGTACTTCTTTGTCCCAAGTTTCAAGAGAAGTGTCTCTTTTCTGGTACAAACATGAATTCTAGACCTTCTTCTATATTATCTATTCTTTCATCCTTTACAAAATTCTGCCTTGTCAACAACATCCTCTTCTATTTTGTTTTTCCTTTTTCCTGATGATCTCTGGTCTTTTACTGACATTATAAGTGAGTTAAAATCTTACCATATTATCTCAGCCCCATATCATGCCCTAACCAATGTCCTGTTCTGTTTTTTTCTCTCAACACCAAGATTCTCAAAGGAACAATTCCACATTTATTCTGGCTTGACTAACCTTATACATTGCTTAATACTCTCCATTCCCAAGTTCCTCTAAAATCTCTTTTGCCATGATCAGCAATCTCTCAAGATGATGGACTTACCTTAATCAATAAAAGAAAACTCCTTAAAAACAAAACAAAACTAAACCAAAACATCCCCTGTGCTATATATTAATACTGTATCTGACCCAAGTCTAAACTTGAAAAAGATGACCCAACTTTCAACATGAACAGAGGCATATTAGCTTATGATTGCAGGTATGTAAATAGAGATTTAGTGTTAGACCAAATGTACCATAACCATTGGTTTCTCTGTGTGTTGTATCTTCTGTTGTATAAATAAGGTAATTCTCATTGAGCCCTAAATACACATGCTAAGATCACAGGAGCAAAGTCATTGAGAAAAATTCAGGTTTCAAAAGCCCCTGAACATTAATGATGTCCTCGTATCGAATCTTTGTTGTTTCTCCATTTACATTTTATAGCAGACCGACGCATAATTAAATATACCCTTATTCAAAACATCTGGGGTATATGTAAAGGGTAAAGTGAATGTAGGCAGGAAGATTTTGCTTGTCTATTTATTTTCTTAAAAAACCTTTAAAATTGCATTGCTTCTTTAAGGTCTGGAACTTTTATTGTCTCTGCTTCATTGGAGGAAATTTTCTTCCTTCAGTGGAGGAAACTTTTCATCCGTGTTTACTTTTGCCTAAATACTACCTTCTCAGACATAGGTGCATCCCCTCTGCTGGTAATTACAATGGTTTAACTTTTTAGCAGTTGAATACTATCAGTATTGTTACACATTTATTTTCTTAATATTTTGGGTGTCTCTGTTTGGGATTCCCTGTCCCCATTGATGAATTGTTGTGATAAAATGTCTGAAAAACACCTAGAAAACCTTGATTTTTTTTTTTGCATGAATCTGGTTTCTAGAAGCTCTCTCTAGTATTTATTGAAGTTTTGCATACTAATGGTACATAGATTTCAAGGCATTTGTAATCCGAGCCTGATGCTTTATTTTTTCATTATCTCAGTTTCCATAGTTACTGTTGCAGTATTGTTCTAGTTTGCTAGCTGCCAGAGTGCAATATACCAGAAACAGAGTGGCTTTTAAAAAGGGGGATTTAATAAGTTGCTAGTTTACAGTTCTAAGGTCGAGAAAATGTCCCAATTAAAGCAAGTCTATGGGAATGTCCAATCAAAGGCATTCAGGGAAAGATACCTTGGTTCAAGAAGGCCAATGAAGTTCAGGGTTTCTCTCTCAAGTGAGAAGGCACATGGCGAGCACGGTCAGGGGTTCTCTCTCATCTGGAAGGGCACATGGCAAACATGGTGTCATCTGCTAGCTTTCTCGCCGGGCTTCCTGTTTCATGAAGCTCCCCAGGAGGTGTTTTCCTTCTTTGTCTCCAAAGCACTGCCTGATGTACTCTCTGCTTCATGGTGCTGCAGCATTCTCTGCTCTCTCTGAATCTCTCATTCTCCAAAATGTTTCCTCTTTTATAGGACTCCAGTAAACCAATCAAGACCCACCCAAATGGGTGGAATATATCTCCCCTAATTCAGTTTAACAACCACTCTTGATTGGGAGACATCTCCAGGGAGATGATCTAATTACAGATTAAAACATACAGTATTCAATAGGGATTGTTCTGCCATTTTATGAAATGGGATTTTGATTAAAACATGGCTTTTCTAGGGTCCACACATCCTTTCAAACCAGCGCAAATACCATATTGTTTTGCAATATATTAAATAATAAACCATATTCTCATTGATGTACATTTATTTGTGGATAGAAAGATCAAATTCTTCCTAAAATAAATTAAAGATGAATGACTTTATAAATGAAAATAAAATTTAAGTCTAGGTTTTTTTTTTAAATGACAGAGAAATAAGCAAAAATGCTAAACAAATATTAGTTTATATGATTAGATTGATTTTATATTCTAAATGCATAGAAATTTATGCTTAATTTTATTAGCAGAATAATTCATAATTATCTTCACTGTGGATCTTTGTGACCATTATTCAACCAGATAATAGCTCAACCCCCTATTGTACTTCATACAGTAATATAGCTATAACAGCAGGAATTTGTCAAAAGCTCACTGGGTTATACACAAGCTAGCGATTTAATTGGCAATAAGACAATAAGCCTGTTCAGGCTACATATGTCATAATATAGCACAGAATTTCTGACAAAAGCTACAGATTTTAATTTTTTCTGAGGTACCTGGTTTCAACACAATATTCATGTAGCTGTGCAGGAGTAAATGCTATCTGCCAAAAATCCATAAAAGGAATGAGGCATTCCCTCCAGTCCTCTTATACATTCTATGAAAAGCAGTGACTATCATTGTGCTTGGGTTTTTTAAATGACACTGTTTTCCTTTTCTGGCAGATGAAAATCAATTTTTCAAACAAGTCAGCCTCCGCTGCCTAATCCTAAATGTAGGGGCAGGTTTATCACTTTCATTTGGCATGTAAGGCTATACAAACCTATTTGGCTGATTTAATTCACTGAAAGAGGTAATTTTCTAAATAACCTCTGTTGGCCTGAAAGAGTCAAGGTGCTGCCAGGTGGATAGTTTTGTCCTTTTTCACTGACACAATCATGTCAGGATTCTTACTATGGGTTTACAAACACAAAAGCATATACAATGCACAAATAAGCAAATGGATTAATACTCTTTTGGTACTGGGTAGCCTTCTCTTAACTTTTGCAACCAGAATATAAAAAGAAGCATTTCATTTATAGCAACAATCGATATTTTAAAACTTTTGTATTGTGAAGTTTTGCCAAAAAGTGTACAAAAAAACTAAAGTTCTAAAAATTGAGAACACCCATGTAACAATCATTCAGGTCAAGAAATAGAACACAACCAGCACCCAGAAATCTTTCTATGCCCCTCTTTATCCTTCACTTCTCTCTCCTCCCCCAAAGTAACTTCTCCCCCATAGTTTGTTTAATTTTGACAGTTTTAAAATGTCTAATAAATGGTACAGTACAATATGTATTCTTCGGTATCTAACATATATTTGAGATTCATATATGTTATTTTGCATCACAAAAGTTCATTAATATTCATTGCTATATAACTTCTGTTATGTGAGGTCAGCAATTAACATTCTTATACAGTCTCTCTATGCATTCATTTCTGACGATATATACCCAGGAATGAAATTGTTGGATCATGAGATATGCAGATATGCAACTTACTAAATGATGCTAACCTGTTTTCTAAAATGTTTGTACCAATTTACCCTCCCATCAGGAGTATCCGATACTTGCTCCATAGATTCTCCAATACTTAGTATTTGGTGTTTAAAATTTTAGAGTTGGATGTTGGGTAAAAAATGCTGTGGTGATTTGAAGTTGTATGTGCTCAAGAAAAATATGTTCTCAATTTTAATCCTTTCCTATGGATGTAAATCCATTGTAAGTAGGACCTTTTGATGAGGTTACTTCAGTTAAGGTGTGTCCCCACCTCAATGCAGATAAGCCTGAATCCTATAACTGGAGTTTTTATAAGAGGATGAAATTCAGACAGAGAGAAAATCAGAGAAGCAAGAAGATGAAATCTATGAAAGCAAGAGAGGGGAAAGACCAGTAAATGTTGCCATGTGTCTTGCCATATGATCAAGTAACTGAGGATCAATGGCAGCTAGTTTTGGGGATGAAAGCATTACCTTGATGATGCCTTGATTTGGACAGTTTCCAAGCCTCAGAACCAAGAGTGAATACATTTCCATTGTTTAAACCAAACCACTTCATGGTTTACTTAAGCAGCCTAGAAACTAAAACAAATGGTAGCTCAATGAAGACTTCGTATTTCCCAAAATATTACTTTTGTACATTTATAGATTTTGACATTTTTTAGAGTACCTCTTCATGTCTCTAGTCATTGCTCTATTAGGCAGTTATTTTATATACTCTAAATTTTTGTCAGTTATATGTGTAAAAGTTTTCTCTCACTTTGTTTTTTTATTTTTAGCCTGTTAATGATACTGCATTCTGAAATGATGCCCTTAATTTAATGTGGCCAAATATATCATTCTTTACCTTTGTAATTATTGCTCTTGGGGGTATTAATTAAGAAATTTTTCCCCATCCCAATATTGTTAAAATATTCCACTCTATTATCTTCTGGAAGCTGTATTTCTAGAACATAATTTTTAGATATTCAAACCCACCTAGAATTTATTTTGGGGTTTTGTGAGGTATAGAGGTCAAATGTCATTTTTTTCCTCAAATTGACAGCTGATTTATTAAAAAGATCATACTTCCTCCACTACTCTGCAGTACCCCCATAAACCAAGTGCCTATATAAGTATGTGTCCTTTGTTCTATTTTATTGGCTTACACATTTGAATTGCTTTAATAACACAGTTTCTTATTTACAATAGCACTGTAAAGAGACTTTCTGGAAGTCCTCTAACAATGTTACTTTTCATCCAGAATGTCTTATCTAACTATGGCCACTGAATTTTAGAATCAGCTTGGTAATGTTCACAAAATACCCTTTGGGGTTTTGCCTCAGACTGCAATTTATCATTGTAATAATTTGCAGGGAATTTGGCACCTTTTCCATATGCAATCTTCCAAATCATGAGTATATATGTTTGTCTCTCAATAACACTTTAAGTTGTCTGGGTACAGTTTTTGTGATTTTTTTTTGTACCGGTCTAATTCCTAAGTAGTTATTATATTTTATGCATTGAAGACGGTGTCTTCTAAAAGATACTCTATTTTGCTATCATGTTTGGTAAGTAGATATACTTTTGATATTTGTATATTTTGCTTGCATTCAGTAAACTTTATAAGCTCATTTGTTAATTTTCATCTTTATTTGGAGATTTATTTCTCTTTTATATGTACATTTTATATGTACATTATTATGCCATATTTAAATAAGGACACTTTTATTTCTTATTTTGCAATCATTTTTACTTTTTACTTTTAATGCTTTCATTACATTGGATTAGAGCGCTAGTAAGATATTCAATAAGAGCAGCAATGCATCCTTATATTTTTATTTTATTTTAAATATAAACTTTCTGCATTTGATCATTAAGTATGAGATTAGTCTCAGACTTATTGCACATATTCTGTATCATATTAAGGGAAGTTCCTTCAATTTTTATTTTCCTAAGTGTTTCATTCTTGAATAAATGTCTAATTTACTATTTCTAGCCTATGTTACAATCAAATGATTTTATCTGGTAATAAAAAAGAAAGCTGTGATCATTTTTCAAATGTTAAGCTTAACTTATTTTCATAGGATAAAAATCACTTGTTCCAGTGTATTGCCCTTTTTCATTTTCATTGAATCTGTTTGGTTAGTATCTTAATATATGTGCATCTATGTCCATAATTTAAGTTGATCTGTAACTTTTCCAAGTGATAATCCTCTTGTCATACTGTATCATTAAGTGTTGTTCCTATTTCTCCAATTCCTGGGAATAGTTTAGTATGATTGGCATTAAATGTTCCCTAAATATTTGGTTAAATTCATTGATCAAGTCATCTGGGACTTTTTTATAATTGTAGAACTCTTTGGTTATTCTATTTCATCTTGTGTCAATGTTGGAAAGTTATATTTTTCTAGGTTTGTGCATTTCATCTAAAGTTTAAAATTTAAAGTAAAGTTGCTCATAGTATCCTCTTGGTATCTTTTTTAAAGTCTAAAATTTATGGTATTAGATTTTTTTGCTCTTTATTCTGTGAATGAAAATGGGAGTAACATAGGCTAAGAGATTTGAAATGGAGTTGGAGAGTTCTTCATACAGAAGAGCCCTTATACCATCACTGAAACTGGTTATTATAAGTGAAACCTAAGCATCTAACAAACCACTCCCTTTCCTTAAAAACTTAATCAATTTCTCAGATCCTTGCCCTAACCAACTTCTCCTTTTTAATTTTTCTTTTTTCCTTTAAAACCCTTTGCCTGATAATCCCAACTTGGATGTAATTTAGGTTGCTACCTAAATCTGCTTTCCCAGAATTGCACTTCTAAGATCCTGTTCTGGTTTGCTAGCTGCTGGAATGCATCATACCAGAAACGGATTGGCTTTTAATAAAAGGGGATTTATTTTGTTAGTTCTTCAGAGGAAAGGCAGCTAACTTTCCACTAAGGTTCTTTCTTACGTGGGAAGACACAGGATGGTCTCTGCCGGCCTTCTCTCCAGGTCTCTGGGTTCCAACAACTTTCCCCGGGGTGACTTCTTTCTGCATCTCCAAAGGCCTGGGCTGAGCTGTAAGTGCTGAGATGAGGAATGCCAAGCTGCTTAGGCTGTGCTACATTGCGTTCTCTCATTTAAGCACCAGCCAATTAAGTCAAACGTCCTTCATTGCAGCAGGCATGCCTCCTAGCTGACTGCAGATGTAATCAGCAACAGATAAGGTTCACGTACCATTGGCTCATGTCCGCAGCAACAAAACTAGGTATGCTCACCTGGCCAAGTTGACAACTGAATCTAACTACCACGTGTCCACCCCTTGTCAACTTGGCAACTGCAAACATAACCTTAAACAGGTGCAAAAAATTCTCTTCTTGCTGTGAATCTGTGAATCTCAAAACAAGTCCGGTGCCAATATGCAAAGGAGGATATTCACAGGATACAGATTTTCATTTCCATAGAGAGAAATTGGAAGAAACACGGATGTAAAATCTGCAGGGCAAGCGCCGTGGGATTTCAAAGTCTGAAAGTCATTCATCCTTCAGCTTTAGAAAGTGGCAGTCCCACCCCTTCCAAGGGCCCATGCAGTGACCTGCCTCTTTCCAAATCAACCTCAGGAACATCGAGGAGACCA
>PVIY010019177.1:0-46269 GCA_004026745.1 Myrmecophaga tridactyla
CTGGTTATATACTGCAGGATGACAAAAGGCGTGTGTGCATTTCCTGAGGGAACAAAGTTCTTATCTTTCAGTGTTCTTCCTTTGTACTTAAAATAACCATTTGTGGTAAACAAACATTCTCTTCCTCCCAGACTGTTCTACATAAATCAGATAACATAAAGCAGCTTACTGCTGCCACCACCCTAATGCCATCTACTCCCAAGTAGTTCCACAGGTCTTATGTTAATCCTATCTGCTACACTGGGGGACAACTATTCCAGAATATGAAGGTGGAAGGCCCACCCTCTACCTTCACGGCAAACTCACCCTCTTCAATTGCATGGGTGGGTTTGCTCTCAGAACCTGAGGTTTCTTGGCTTCAGACCTTAGCTTCCATTGTTCTGCTTTTTCCTTCAAAATTTCCCTCTTTCTGTCCCTTGTAATCCAGACTGGCAGTGGTTCCATTTATACAGATCCCACAATCCTCATACTGGTTTTCTATGCAGTATGCTGGGATCATAACCACCAGACAATAGGACTTTCCACAAATCCTTTTTGGATACCATCTCCAATCCTGGCTTTTTCTGAATCAGCTGACTTCTTTCATGTTTGGCTATATCATGATGTGGGGCAGTATTCTCTGGGGTCCCACATTCTGGAAGCTCAGAATTTTCCAGACCATCAGCTTCTGGTTTCTTTATATCCAAGAGTTCAGTTATCAAGTTATCTCATTTATGTTGCATTTCACTATAAGCTGCAAGGAGACACCAGGCTGCACTTTCCACATTAAATTTGGAGATCTCTTCCACTAAATATCCATGTTCATGGCTTTTAAAATCTGTCTTCCATCCAGAACCAGTAGTCAAGTTTGCAAAATTTTCTACAACTTTACAACAAGGATCACGTTCCTTCCAGTTAGCAATAGCACATGCATCATTTCTGTCTAAGGGCTTTTCGGAAGTATCTTTAGAGTCCATGTTTCTACCAGAAGCCTCTTCAAAGCATTCTAGCCTTCTTCCATCAAGTATAACCCAATTCTTCAAGTATTTTCCCTTATCCACTTAAAAAGCTATAACAAAATGTTTGATATTTGCAAATGGCAGAAGCAACCACTTCTCTGGTACCAAAATCCATTTTAGTTTGTAAGCTACCAGAATGAACTATACCAGAAATGGAATGTATATATATATTTGGCATGAGCAGACTCCAGGAATTGAACCTGGGTCTCTGGCATGGTAGGTGAGAATTCTGCCACTGAGCCACCATTGCACTGCCCTCAAATGCCTTTTAAAAAGGGAATTTATTAAGTTGCAAAATTACCATTTTAAGGCCATGAAAATGTCCAAACTAAGGCATTCAGGAAAATGCACCTTGATTCGAGAAAGGCCAATGGACTGAGAACACTTCTGTCAGCTGGAAAGGCACATAGCAACATCTTCTAGCTTTCTCTTCTCATTTCATAAGCATTTCCTGAGGGCATCTTCTTTCTGCATCTCCAAAGGTCTCTGGCTGTGTGGACTCTGTCAGCACTAAAGCTTTTTTCAAATTACTTCTCTCTTAAAGGACTCTAGTAAGCAGTCCCACATTGAGTGGATAGAGACACATCTTCACAGAAATTACCTAATCAAAATGTACACCCTCTATTGTGTGGGTCACATCTCTATGGAAACAATCAAAGAGATTGCACCCACCCATATTAAATGAGGATTAAAGAACATGGCTTTTCTGGGGTACTCAACAGATTCAAACTGGCACAGTTAGGATCCCCCAGGGGGTAAAGAACCAAATGGGAGAGAGAGATAGAGAAAGAAAGATAGAGAGACAGAGAAAGAAAGAAAGAGAGATTATAAGATTATATATTTTTCTGCTATTGAATAGGTTGTCTTAAGTTTCATGATAATGTCCTTTGATACACAAAGGATCAAATTTTCATGTGGTCCCATTGATCTACTTTTTACTTTTGTTGCTTGTGCTTTGGGCATAAAGTCTAAGAAACCTTTGTTAGCAAAGTTAGTCAAAACCACATTGTTTTTATTAGTGTGTCTGTGTGAGTCCTCCAACTTTGTTTTAATTTTCAAGATGGCTTCACTTATTCTGAGTTCTTTATCCTTCCATATAAAATTATAATTAGATATTCATATAACAGTAAAAATATTTTTATTTTTTCCTCGTGCAAAAACATGTTTTAATTTGTACATTTAGTCACTATCATTGTACACTCTAGGCATTCCTAGATTATAGCATGTCAGTCTTTATCACAAGTCTTTCCTTGTGATTTCATTTTTGCCCCCAGTCCTCCTCCCTCTATCATTCTGAAATTCAGCTTCGTTCAGTGTACTAACATTATTGTACTACAGTTAGGTAGTATTGGTTATCCATTTCTGAATTTTTACAATCAATCCTGTTGCACAATCTGTATCCCTTCAGCTCCAATTACCCAATATTTACCTTATGTCTATCTTCTGGTGGTCTCTGTTCTGTACTGAAATTCTCCAAGTTCATTCATTAGTGTTAATTCATATCAGTGAGACCATACAGTACTTGTCCTTTTGTTCTGGCTAATCTCACTCAGCATAATATCCTCAAGTAGAATTGATATCTTAACAGTATTAGAGTTTCTAATCACAGCATGGGATGTCCTTCAATTTATTTAAGTTTTCTTTGATATCTTTTCATAACATTTTGTAGTTTTATAAGTAAAAATCCTTGGTTAGATTTGTTCCTAGATATTTGATACATTCTGCTGAATTGTAAAAGCAATTTTCTCTTGATATCTTCTTCAGATTGTTCATTATTAGTATATAGAAACACTATTGATTATTGCATTTTGTTCTTGCAAACCACAACTTTTCTGAATTTATTTATTTGTTCTCATCAATTTATTGTGGACTTTTCAGGATTTTCAATATGTAAGGTTATAGCTTGTGCAAATAGAGAAAGTTTCACAACTTCCTTACCAATTTAAATGACTTTTATTTATTTCTCTTTTCTAATTGCTTAGGCCAGGACATCTAGTAAAATACTGAATAACAGTGGTGACAGTGGATATCTTTGCTTTCAATCTATCTTAGAATATGATGTTAGCTGTGAGTTTTTCATGTAATCCTTGATCATGTTGTGGAAGCTTCTTTTTATTCCTAAATTTCTAGCAAAGGAAAATTTTGTCAATTAACTTTTCTGAATTGATTGAGATGATTACATAGTTTCTATTGTCTTTTTTCCATTATTGTGATCATTAATTATGGTGAACCCCCTTTTGCATAACTGGGATAAATCTCAATTTGTCACACGGTATATAATCTTTTCAATGTCCTGTTGCATTTGGCTTGCTAGTATTTGTTGAGATTTTTTGAATGCATATTCATAAGGGATACTGGTCTTTAAATTTCTGTTTATGTGGCATCTTCATATGTCTTTGGTATTATGGTGATGTTGGCCTCATAGATAGAGGTTTGGAGTTTTATCTCCTCTTCAATTTGTTAGTGTTAATTATTCTTAGGATGTATGGTAAAATTCACCAATGAAGCCTTCTGATTCTGCACTGTCTTTAATAGTGAGTTTTAAATTTCTGATTTAATATCTATAATTGTTATTGTTTTATTGAAATGTTCTATTTCTTCTTGAGACAGTATAGGCAGTTTGTTTCTAAACGTTGTCCATTTCATCTAGATTATCTAATTTGTTGGCATAGAGTTTTTTTAATCTTTAACTTCTTTTATTATATAGTATAACATATATACAAAACAAAGAAATAAAAAAGCAATAGTTTTCAAAGCACTCTTCGACAAGTTGTTACAGAACAGATCCTAGAGTTTGTCATAGATCCTTTCATATATTTTCTTCTAGCAGCTCCAGAATATAGAAGGATAAAGGGCTTAAACTTTTTTATCATCGCAATTGACATTTTTTCCTTCTTTTTTGGTTAAAAATAATATATATACAAAAAAGCTATAAATTTCAAAGCACAGCACCAAAATTAGTTGTAGAACATATTTCAGAGTTGACATGGTTTACAATTCCACAATTTTAGGTTTTCACTTCTAGTTGTTCTAAAATACTGGAGACTAAACAGGATATCAATTTAATGATTCAGCAGTCATTTTCATTTGTTAAATCCTATCTTCTCTGTATAGCTCTACCATCACCTTTGATCTTTCCATCCCCCTCTTTAGATGTTTTTGGGCTATGGCAATTCTAAATTTCTCATATTGGAAGGGTCTGTTACTAATATGGGGTAGGGAGATGGAACTATCTGGTGTTCTGGAGAGGCTGGGCTAGGTTTCAGGACTTACCTGGATAAGGGACCCATCTGGAGGTTGTAGGTTTCTGAAAAGTTCATGGAACACTTGTGGAATCTTATATATTGCCTTATGTGCTCTTTAGGATTGGCTGTAATGGTCCTGCTTGGCAGGTTATGATAGGTAGCAAGGTCTAACTGAAATTTGCATAAGAGCAACCTCCAGAGTAGTCTCTCAATTCTCTTTGAACTTTCTTTTCCACTAATTCTTTATTAGTTACACTTCTTTTCCCCGTTTTGTTCAGTACAGAATTGATAATCCCATGATGCCAGGTCTGGATTCATCCCCAGGAGTTATCTCCCATGTCTCCAGGAAGACTTTCACAGTTTCGGTTTTGTTGGTTCAACCTATGGTTTTTTCTCTATTTCAATTTTTTGTCTAAAATGTATTTCCTTCCCTCTGCTCAGTTTACATTTACTTTTTTTCTTCTAGATTCCTTAGTTGTGAAGTTGCTTAAGAGTACATTGTGAAAAAGTGGAATAAGTGGAAAAGTGAGACTGATAAATCACAGCAAAAACCCTGCTGTCAAAACCACACCCTTGGCAGGGACAGTGTCAGATAAGAATTAAAGGCATAGTACCATGTTAATTCTGTGGGAAGCAGCAGGTTGAAGATCACCATCAGCTGAGCAAGACAGGAAGAGAATAGAATTGGAAGGCTTCACAGTAAAAAGTGGCACTTCTGCTGAGTGTCATCCATAGAGAACCTTGACACTAATCTACACTCCATGTATGAGTCCATGAGTCCAGCTACTGTCTTCTCTGGGATAAACTGACTGGGATCAATCATTTTGGGGGGGAGGGGAGACCTTCTTCCAAAACCAGCACTCTAGGTAAAATTTGCTATGGATAACAAAAGGAGTATTAAAATAAAAAACAAACAGAATACATCAACATTCCCTGAGGAGAAAAATAGAAGAGAGTTTTTTATTGTGAGTGCGAATCAATAGGACAAATAGGAAAATTTAAAAATCATTCTTTATGTGCAAGACAAAAATAAGTTAAAGAAGAGCTGAGAAGCTCTCATCAGTTAAAAATAATATACTCTAGAGTTCTAGAATAAAATTGAAACAAGTGCCAAAGAAGAGTTAAAGCACAAAGCCAATCACCAAGTAATCTTGATTCAAGAGAGAAAAACGAGCTTCAGTATAAACTCATCAAGGAAATCAGATGCCTAGACACCAGCAAAAAAAATCACAAGTCACACTAAGAAGCATGAAAGTATAACCCAGTAAATGGAACAAACTAAAACTTCAGATGAGATACAAGAGTTGAAGCAATTAACTAAGGATGTTCAAGCAGATCTCCTAAATCAATTTAATGAGTTGATGGAAAATATGGCAAAAAGTTGAATGATTTCAAGAAGAAACTGTGTGACCATAAAAAAGAACTCAGAAGATTGAGAAAAACAGAACAGAACATATGGAGATGAAAGGCACAACTGAAAAGATTAAAAAAAAAATGGAAACATACAAGAGCAGTACTGAAGAGTCAGAAGAAAGGAGCAATGAACTACATGAAAATACATGTGAAATCCCACACATAAAAGAACAGATAAGAAAATAACAAAAGAGCTGAGCAGCATCTCAGATCACTGAATAACAACAAGAAGTACATGAGTATATGTGTTATGGGTGTCCCAGAAAGTGAAAAGAAGGGAAAAGGGGCAGAAAGAAAAATTGAGGAAATAACCACTGAAAATTTCCCATCTCTTATGAGAGGCATCATTTTACAGGTCTGAGAACATATGCAAAACACAATAGAACCAAATAGAACTACTTCAATATACTTACTAATTAGGTTGTCAAATTCCAAAGACAAAGAGAGAATTCTGAAAGCATCAAGAAAAAAGCAAACCTTCACGTGCAAGGGAAGCTCAATAAGACTATGTGTTGATTTCTCAGCAGAAACAATGGAGTTGAGAACAGAGTGGAATGATATATTTAATATTTTGAACGAGAACAACTTCCACCCAAGAATTCTAACCAAGGAAAAATGGTCATTCAAAATGATGGAGAGTTTTAAATTTTCACAGATAAACAGGCACTGAGAAGTTTCATTAACAAGATGCTTATCTGCAAGAAATATTAAAGGGCTGATATCTGCAAGAAATTTTAAAAAGCTGATATAGAGGCTGATAAGAATAGGAAGAAGAGACAGGTTTGGGGAAGAGTATAGAAATGAAGATTATCATTATGGGAAACTAAATGCATTAAAGGAGAGAAAAATAAGATATGGCATATAACATCCAAAGGATAAAAGGGTTGAAGAATATATTGCCTTTACACTAATAACATGGAATGTTATTGGAGTACACTCACCATTCAAAAGACATAGACTGGCAGCATGGAGAGAAAAATAGGTTCCATCTATATACTGTCAATGAGAGACTCATTTTAGGTCCAAGGCAAAAATATATTGAATGGGAAAGATTGGAAAATATGTTCCACACAAACAGCAACCAGAAAAGAGCAGGGGTAGCCATACTAATATTGGATAAAATAAACTTTAAATGTTAAAACTTTAAAAAAAAGAAAAGACAAAGAAGGACACTATGTATTAATAAAAGTCACAATCCAAAAGGAAGAAATATAATTATAAATATTTACACACTAAGCCAGAGAGCCCCAACATATATTAGGCAAACAGTGGGAACACTAGAGGAAGAACTAGACAACTCTACAATGATAGTTGGAGATTTCAATAGCCCACTCCTCAGTTCATAGAACATCTAGACAGAGGATCAATAAGAAAGTAGAGATCTTGAATAATATGATAAATGAATTAAGACTTAACAAACATTTACAGAATATTGGTCCCCCAACAGTATGATATACATTCATCTCAAGTGCTTACAAATCATTCTCCATGATCAACCATATGTGTGGTTACACAACAGGTTTCAATACATTTAAAAGTTTGAAATTATACAAAATACTTTCCAGAACATAAGGGAATGAAGCTGGAAATTAATGGCAGACAGAGAACTGGGAAATTCACCCATATTTGGTGGCTAAAAATGCACTCTTAAACAACAGTGGGTCATAGAAGACATTAGAAGAAAAGTCCTTAAATATCTTGAGGCAATTGAAAATTAGAACACAAGATATCAAAACTTGTGGGATGCAGGAAAAGCAGTGCTGAAACATAAATTTATTGTTCAAATGTCCTATATTAAAAAGAAGAGAGAGTAGAAATTGAGGACTTAACTGCACACCTAGAGAAACTACAAAAAGAAAAGAAAACTGACCCCAAAGCAAATATAAGGTAAGAAATTACAAAGATTGGAGCTGAAATACATGAAATGAAGAAAAATGAAGAGAATCAACAAATCCAGAGAATCAGCAAAAACAGGAGGTGTTTATTTGAGAAGATCAATAAAATTGATGGGCCCTTAGGCAGACTGTCAATGAAAAAGAGAAGATGCAAATAAACCAAATCAGAAATGAGAGGGGGACAATTATGAGTGACCACATGGAAATAAATGTGATAAGAGGAGCATACTATGAGAAACTACATGCCAGCAAACCAGACAGCTTGGATGAAAAGTACAACTTCCTAGAAAAACATAAACCTGTAACACTGTCTGGAGATGAAATAGAAAACCCAACAAATCAATCTCAAATAAAGAGATTGAATAAGACATCAGAAACTTCCCCCCCAAAAAAATTCCAGATGCAAATAGCTTCACTGATGAATTCCACCAAGAATTGCAGCCTTATATTATGCCCAAACTCTTCCAAAATACTGAAGAGGATTTAAAGCTACATAACTTTTTGTTCAGGCAAAGGCTTTATTTCAGGGAGTAACAGAGCCACCTGGGCAGCATTTCAAGAGAGGGAGGGAAATGGCTACCCCAAGGTGGCAGGGAATAGAGCTTTTATGATTTGGGATTAAGGAGTTGGGGCAAAGTTTAAGCAGGTTCTTATTGGCTAGTTTTCAGAAACAAGAGGCTAAGTTATGAGTTGGCAGCTTTCCATTGGTTAAGTAAAATTTAAGTACTGCCTGTCATGGCCAAGTTCATGTGTCAACTTGGCCAGGTGGTTGTGCCCAGTCATTTGGTCGGGCAAGCACTAGCCTGTCTGTTGCTGTGAGGACATTTCATGGGCTTAAATCATGATGATGTTAGCTGCATCAACAGCTGTAAGCTGATTTCATTTGTGATCAGTTAAGGGGAGTGTCTTCTGCAATAAGTGGTGCTTAATCTAATCACTGGAAGGCTTTTAAGAAGGATTCAGAAGAAATAGTCTATCCTTTCTACTTCAGCCAGTGAGCTTCTCCTATGCAGTTTATCCAGATTCTTCATCAGAGTCGCAACTTCACAGCCTGTTGTATGGATTTTGGACTCTTCCATTCCCATGGTTGTCCAGCCAGACTCCTGAGAGTTCATTGAAGAATATCATCAGAGTTACAAGCTTGTGGCCTGCCGTACAGACCTTGGACCCTTGCATTTCCATGGATGCCTAAGTCAGCCTCTCCTGAGAGTTCATTGAGGACCTTCATTGGAGTCACTAGCTTGCAGCCTGCCCTACAGACCTTGGGCTCTATATTCCCGTGGTTACATGAGACACTTTTATAAATTTTTTATCTATGGATATCTCCTGCTGATTCTCTTCCTTTAGAGAACCCTAGCTAATGCAGACTGGTACCAGGAGTGATTCTTAAGAAACAGAAACTTAAATATGGGTTTTTATGATTGGTTTTCTACTCTGACTGGAATCAAAGGCACTAAGTATTCTGTTTCCCATAATCAGAATGACACTGATAATCCATGGGATGTGTTGGCAAAAGAAATAGTGAAAATCACCATTGGATTCTTCTAATGCTTCACTTCTATGAAGCCAGGCTCTGGGGGATAATGTTTTTGACACCTTTACGAAGTTTTGTGGAAATAGGGGGTATAGAAATGTTGGCTTGTTGTTGTTATACTTGCTGTATACATTAATGAGGGAAGGGGATGAGCTGAAATCTTCAAATGAGAAGCTTACATGCTGTATGACAGATGTAAAGGTTTCTATGAGTTCCCTGAAAGAAAATTTTATTTCCTGTAGCTGCAGACTTGAGATCTCTGAAAATCAGACTCAGAATCTTATTGTTAGAGTAGCAACTTTACAACATAAACTGAAATCTCAATCTTGCATGGTATCTGCCATTAAAGTGAGGGTATTGATTAGAAAGAAGTGGGAGCCAGAAAATGGGATGGTGAGATATGGATTGATAAATGATTTTGGCAGAGAGGTTGAAACCTTTGTCCATGCTGAGTCTTTTCTAGATAACTTTGTAATAGTCTGCCCTGAGGACATAGCCACCCCTCCTCCAGCCAGCCCTGAGTAATTGGACACACAACTTTGACCTGAAGAGATTAACCCTAGAGTGATTAATCATGTTTCACCAGATGAAACTGCAAATGAATGCCCTGAAGCAAATGGCTTGGAAGATATTTCTAATTCTTTTCATGACCTACCCACACCACCCTTCATTTCTTCCAGACCTATAACTAGACTAAAGTCCCAACAGGTCCTAAAAGTGATGTGCAAAGTATCACTCATGAGGAGGTATGTTATATTCCAAAAGCGCTGCACAAATTTTCCAATTTATATAAGCAGAAATCAGGGAAATATGTGTGGCAATGGATTTTAAGAGTGTGGGATAATGGTGGGAGGAATACAAAGCTGGATCAGGCTCAACTTATTGATATGGGGCCACTAAGCAGAGATTCTGCACTCAACATTATAGCTTGAGGGGTTAGAAAAGGCACTGACAGTTTGTTTGGATGGTTGGCTGAAACACAGATCAAAAGGTGGCCAACATTATCTAAGGTTGAAATGCCAGAACTGCACTGGCATAATATAGATGAAGGGATCCAACAGCTTAGGGAGATTTGAATGTTAGAATAGATTTATCATGGAAAGCCTGCTCACACACCCCAGGAATGCCCAGAGGAGGCACCTTTTACCAGAACTGTGAGAAATAAGTTTGTGAGGCTAGCTCCATCATCCATGAAATGGGAACTGCTGTCACTGAGCTGGAATCTTCAAACATAATGGGGACGATCAGATCCGAGTTGGCAGAAGCCAGGTGGCAGTACTTAATTGCCAAAGACAAGGTGGATGTGGCTATAATAATGGAGAGCAGACTCAAATCAGGAACAAAATAATCTAACTCACAGAGACTTGTGGCACTGGCTAGTAGTAGATCATCGGGTACCTAGAAGTAAAATATATGGGCAGTCTACTAAATTCTTGCTTGAGTTGTATAAGGAAAAGAGTTCTAGGTCAAGTGAACAAGAAATCTAGTTTGATTTACAAAAACAGAAGGACAAAGCCCCTTAATCAATTTCTGCACTTGAAGCAGTTTACAGCCCCAAAGCATCTGGAATGAGGGGGAAGCCAGGTCCCTTTAGGGGAGGACCCTGTTACACTGCTACAAATGTATACTGTTAATCTTCCTCCAAGTCTTACCCAGGAGACTGACAGCTTTTACCAGGGTAACCAAGCATTGGAGAAAAAGAAATGATCAGATATTTGTGGAATTATTAGATACTAGTTCAGAAGTGACATTAATTCCAGGGGACCCAAAACATCACTCTTGTTCACCAATCAGAGTGGGGGCTTATGGAGGTCAGATGATTGATGAAGTTTTAGCTAAAGTCCATTTCATAATGGGTCCAGTGGGTCTCTATACCCATTCTGTAATTATTTCCCCAGTTCCAGAATGCATAATTGGAATGGACATACTAAGCAACTGACAGAATCCCCACCTTGGCTCTCTAATTAATGAAGAGAAGACGATTATGGTAGGGAAGGCCAAGTGGAAGTCACTAGAACTGCTCCTACTGAGCATGGTAGCAAATCAGAAGCAATACCAGATTTTTTGGAGGGTTGCAGAGATTGCTGTCACTCTTAAGGACTAGAAGGATGCAGGGGTTGTGATTCCCACCACTTCCACATTCAACTCTCCTATTTGGCCTGTGCAGAAAACAGATGGTTCTTGGTGGATGACAGTGGATTATAAGTTCAACCAGGTGGTAACTCCAATTGCAGCTGCTATTGTGGATGTAGTATCATTGCTTGAGCAAATCAACACATCCCTTGGTACCTGGTATGCAGCTATTGAATTGGAAAATGCTTTTTTCTCAGCTGCTGTCACTAAAGGCCACCAGAAACAGTTTGCTTTCAGCTGGCAAGGTCAGCAATATACTGTCACTGTCCTACCTCAGGGGTATATCAACTCTCCAGCCCTATGTCATAATTTTGTCTTCAGGGACTTGATCGTTTCTCCTTCACACAAGACATCATGCTATCCATTATATTGATGATATCATGTTGATTGGACCTCGAGAGCAACAATTAGCAACTACTTTAGACTTATTGATAAGGCATTTTGGTGTTACAGGATGGAAGATAAATGCAACAAAAATATAGGGGCCTTCAGCCTCAGTGAAATTTCTAGGTGTCCAGTGGTATTGGGTATGTCAAGATATCTCTTCTAAGGTGAAGGATAAGTTGCTGCTTCTGGCCCCTCCTATGACCAAAAAAAGAGGCACAATGCCTAGTTAGTCTCTTTGGATTTTGGTGACAATGTATTCCTCATTTGGATGTACTACTCCAGCCCATTTATTGAGTGACCAGATAATTAGCTAATTTTTAGTGGGGACCCAAGCAAGAGGAGGCTCTGTGACAGGTCCAGTCTGCTCTACAAGGGGCTCTTCAACTTGGACCATATGATTCAGCAGATCCAATGGTGCTGGAAGTGTCAGTGGCAAGTAGAGGTGCTGTCTGGAGGCTTTGACAGGCCCTTATAGGAGAATCTCAATGCAGACCCTTAGGATACTGGAGCAAAGCCTCATCATCTGCTGCAGATAACTACTCCCCTTTTGAGAAACAGCCTGTGGCCTGCTACCAGGTCTTAATGCTTAACCATGGACCACCATGTTACCGTGAGACCTGAGCTGCCTATCATAAACTGGTGTTGTCTGACCCACAAAGCCATAAAATTGGGCATGTGCAGCAGCACTCCATCATAAAATGGAAATGGTATATATGAGATAGGGAAAGGGCAGTTCCTTAAGGTACAAGTAAGCTACCTGAGGAAGTGGTCAAAATGGCCACAGTCTGCACTCCTGTCACAGTACCTTCTCTTTCTAAGATCAGGGCTATGGCCTCTTGGAGGGTTCCTTACAGTGAATTGACTGAGGAAGAAAACACTTGGGCCTGGTTTACAGATGATTCTGTATGATATGTAGGTACCACCCTAAAGTGGACAGCTGCAGCACTACAATCATTTTCTGGAATGTCCCTGAAGGACAGTTGTGAGGTGAAAACCTCCCAGTGAGCAGAACTTTGAGCAGTGCACCTGGTTGTTCATTTTGCTTGGAAGAACTGAACAAAGGTGCATTTTTATACTGACTCAAAGGCTGTTGCTAATGATTTGGCTGGGTGGTCAGGAACTTGCAAAGAGCATGATTGGAAAATTGGTGACAAAGAGATCTGGGGAAGATGAATGTGGATAGAGTTTCTGAGTGAGCTAAAAACATGAAGACATTTGTGTCCCATGTGAATGCACATCAGAAGGTGCCTTCAGTGTAGAAACATTTTAATAATTAAGTGGACAAGATGACTCATTCTGTGGCTACCAGTCTGCCTCTTTCCCCAGCAACTCCTGTCATTATCCAATGGACTTATGAACAAAGTGGTCATGGTGGTAGGGACAGAGGTTATGCATGGGCTCAGCAACATGGAATTCCACTCACCAAGGCTGACCTGGTTACAGCTACCTCTGAGCACCCAATTTTCCAGCAGCTCAGCCCCTAATATGGCACATTCCCTGAGGTGATCAGCTGGCTACACGGTGGCAGGTTGATTATATTGGAGCACCCCCATCATGGAAGGGGCAGTGATTTGTTCAAACTGGAATAGAAACATACTCTGGATATGAGTTTGCTTTTTCTTGCATGCAGTGCTTCTGACACTACCATCTGTGGACCCACAGAATGCCTTAACCATCATCATGTAGACCACACAGCATTCCTTTTGATCAAGGAACCCACTTCACAGCAAATGAAGTGTGGAAATGGGCACGTGATCATAGAATTCTCTGGTCTTACCAAGTTCCCCATTATCCACCGGCAGCTGGATCAATAGAACAGTGAAATGGCCTTTTGAAAACTCAATCACAATGCCAATAAGGTTGCAATACTTTGCAAGGCTGGGGTGATGTTCTCCAGGAGGCTATGTATGCTCTGAATCAGCCTCCTCTGTATGGTGTTCTTTCTCCCATAGCCAGTATTCATAGGTTGAGGAACCAAGGGGTGGAAATGGGAGCGGCACCACTCACTATTACCAATAGCAATCCACTAGGGAAAGTTTTGCTTCCTGTCCCTGCAACCCTGAGCTCTGCTGGTCTACAGGTTTTAGTTCCAGAAGGGAGAGTGCTTCCACGAGGAGAAAAAAATAGGTTTTCCATTGAGCTGGAATCTAAGACTGCCACCTGGTCACTTTGGGCTACTCATGCCCCTGGATCAACAAGCTAAGAAGGAGATTACTTTACTGGCTAAGGTGATTGACCCTGACTATCATGGAGAAAATAGGACTGCAACTACACAATGGAGGTAAAGAAGAGTTTTCCTGGAATACAGAAGATTCCTTAGGGCATCTTTTACAACTACCATACCCTGTGATTAAAATCAATAGAAAACTGCAACACCCCAATCCAGGCAGGACAACCAATGGCTCTGAAACTTCAGGAATGAAGATTTGAGTCACCCCACCAGGCAAAGAACCATGACCAATTGAAGTGCTTGCTAAGGGTAAAGGGAACATGGAATGGTTAGTAGAAGAAGGTAGTGATAAATATGAACTATGACCACATGATCAGTTACAGACATGAGGACTGCAATGTTGTTTTGTTCACGTTATAGTATTTAAGTTGTAAGATATCAAGTTTAAGAGTGAATATTATCAAGTTGCACCTATTCTGGGGGTATTTAATGTGTTTCCATTTGTACCTGAAACAGTTGAGTATTGTTAGGCAAGGAAAAAATGTGGCTGCTTTTGTTTTCTATTTAGAGATTAAGTATGGGTTAAAGTGATGTGTTTAGCTGCCAAGTTGACAAGGGATGGACTGTCATGGTCAGGTTCATGTGTCATTTTGGCCAAGTAGCAGCACCTGGTCATCTGGTCAGGCAAGTGCTGGCTTGTCTGTTGCTATGAGGACATTTCATGTACCTAAATCATGATTATATCAGCTGTATCCACAGCTCATAGCACCTGTAATGACCTAAGGGGAGTATCTTCTGCAATGAATGACCCTTAATCTAATCACCAGAAGGCTTTTAAGGAGGATTCAGAAGAGACAGTCAATCTTTCTGTTGCAGCTGGTGAGCTTCTCCTGTGGAGTTCATCCAGATCCTTCACTGGAGTCATCATCTTCACAGCCTGCCTTATGGATTTTGGATTCTTCCATTCTGCTGAGAGTTTGTTGAGGAACCTCATTGGTGTTACCAGCTGTGGCCTGCCCTACAAACCTTGGACTCTTACATTCCCATGATTGCCCAGTCAGCCTCTCCTGAGAGTTCCTTGCAGAACTTCATTGGAGTTACCAGCTTTTGTCCTGCCATAGAAAACTTGGACTCTACATTCCTACGGCTATGTGAGATAATTTTATGAATTTTGTATCTATGGATATCTCCTACTGATTCTCTTTCTCTATAGAATGCTAGCTAATACAGGGTCCATGGAGGGAATTCAAGCAACTAGCCCATGAAATGACTAAAATCATATTTAAAATCTCTGTATAGGTGAAATGTTCATTTCTCTAAAACTATTTCATAGGAAGCACTATAAAGTAAAAGGCATTTGCAATTCCTGTCCTAAATCTTAAGTAGTATTGCTGACAAATTTTAATCAAAGAGTAGTATATATTTTTTATATAAAACTGAGCCTTGAGTTCAGCAATTTTTTAATATAGTTTAGATCAGGTAACTACTAAATGTATAAAGGAAATGAGAGATATAGTGTAATAATTTGTACCAAAGAAAAATTTTCATTATAACTAGAATATTCTAGTACTTAGCTCTACAGATGTGTAGTGAGCTGGTTTAGAAAGGAAAGTGGCTCTATTCAAAGATGTATTAGTTAGGGTTCCCTAGAGAAACAGAATCAACAGGGAACACTCGCAAATATAAAATTCATAAAAGTGTCTCACGTGAGGGGGGGGGAACGTAGAGTCCAAAATCTGCAGAGTAGGCTGTGAAGCCGACGATTCCAATGGAGGGTCTGGACAAACTACACAGGAGAGGCTCACCAGCTGAAACAGGAAGAGCCTGTCTCCTCTGAATCCTCCTTATAAGGCTTTCAGTGATTAGATTAAGCATCACTCATTGCAGAAGACATGCCCCTTTGGCTGATTACAAATGGAATCAGATGTGGATGCAGCTGACATGATCATGATTTAATTCTATGAAATGTCCGCATCGCAACAGACAAGACAACACTTGTCCAGCCACCACTTGGCCAAGTTGACACATGAACCTGACCATGAGAGTCTACCCCTTATCAACTTGGCAACTATACATACCAACTTAAACCATACTTAATTTCTAAATAAAAAACAATAAAACACACATTTTTTTTCTTTCAGCTAACAATACTCAACTGTCCTGCATATAACTGGAAACACATTAAATCTCTCCAGAATAGGGTGCAAATCCTTGGGTAATATTCATTCTTAAACTTGATATCTTACAACTTCAATAGTATAACATGAACAAAACAGCATTACATTCCTAGTTTCTGTAACTGATCACGTGGTCGAAGTTCATATTTATCACTACCTTCTTCCATTACCCATTCCGTGTTCCCTTTACCCTCAGCAAGCACTTCAGCTGGCCGTGGTTCTTTGCCTGATGGGGTGACCCAAACCTTCATTCCTGAAGTTTCAGAGCCATTGGTAGTCCTGCCTGGATTGCGTTGCTGCAGTTTTCCATTGATTTTAATCACAGGGCATGGTAGTACTAAAAGACGCCCTAGGGGATCTCCCATATTCCAAGAAAACTCTTCTTTACCTCCATTATGTAGTTGCAGTCCTACTTCCTCCTGATAGTCAGGGTCAATTACCCTAGAACATAATGTAATCCCCTTCTTGGCTTGTTGATCCAGTGGCATAAGTAGCCCAAAGTGACCAGTTGGCAGTTTTAATTTCCAGGTCAGTGGAATCATTGTTGTTTCACCTGGAGGAAGCACTCCCCATTTTGGAACTAAAACCTGTAGACCAGCAAAGCTCAGTGTCGCAGGGACAGGAAGCAAAAATTTTCCTAGTGGATCACGAGGGGTAATAGTGAGTGGTACCACACCCATTTCCCCCCCCCTTGGTTCCTAGACCCATGGATCCTGGCTATGGGAGAAACAGCACCATACATGGATGCTGATTCAGAGCATGTATAGCTTCCTGAAGAACATTACCCCAGCCCCTCAAGTTATTGCCACCTAGTTGGCACTGTAATTGAGTTTTCAAAAGGCCATTGCACCGTTCTATCAATCCAGCTGCTTCTGGATGATGGGGAACATGATAAGACCAGAGAATTCCATGAGCATGTGCCCATTCCTGCACTTCATTTTCTGTGAAGTGTGTTCCTTGATCCAAAGCAATGCTATGTGGAATACCATGACGATGGATAAGGCATTCTGTAAGCCCACAGATGATAGTTTTGGCAGAAGCATTGCATGCAGGGAAAGCAAACCCATACCCAGAGTATGTGTCTATTCCAGTTAGAACAAATGGCTGCCCCTTCCATGTAGGGAGTGGTCCAATGTAATCAACCTGCCACCATGTAACTGGTTGGTCACCTCGGGGAATGATGCCATATCGGGGACTGAGTGTGGGTCTCTGCTGCTGGCAGATTGGGCACTCAGCAGTGGCTGTAGCCAGGTCAGCCTTGGTAAGTAGAAGTCCATGTTTCTGAGCCTATGCATAACCTCCATCCGTACCACCATAACCACTTTGTTCATGAGCCCATTGGGCAATGACAGGAGTTGCTGGGGAAAAAGGCCGACTGGTATCCGCAGAACAGGTCATCTTATCCACTTGATTATTAAAATCTTCCTCTGCTGAAGTCACCCTCTGGTGTGCATTCACATGGGACACAAATATCTTCATGATTTTAGCCCACTCAGAACGGTCTATCCATGTACTTCTTCCCCAGACCTCTTTGTCACCAATTTTCCAATTATGGTCTTTGCAAGTCCCTGACCATCCAGCCAAACCATTCGCAACAGCCCATGAGTCGGTATACAAACGCACCTCTGGCCAGTTTTCCTTCCAAGCAAAATGAACAACCAGGTGAACTGCTCGAAGTTCTGCCCACTGGGAGGATTTCCCCTCACCACCAGAAAGGGACACCCCAGAAAGGAGTTGTAGTGCTACACCTGTCCACTTTCGGGTGGAACCTGCATATCGTGCTGAACCATTTGTAAACCAGGCCCGAGTTTTCTCTTCCTCAGTCAATTCACTGTAAGAAACTCCCCAAGAGGCCATAGCTGTGGTCTGGGAAAGAAAAGGTAATGTGGCAGGAGTGGAAGCCATGGGCATTTGGGCCACTTCTTCAAGTAACTTACTTGTGCCTTCAGGACCTGCTCTGGCTCTATCTCGTATATACCATTTCCATTTTACAATACAGTGCTGCTGTGCACGCCCAACTTTACGGCTTGGTGGGTCAGACAACACCCAACTCATGATAGGCAACTCAGGTCATGATAGGCAACATTGGTGGCCCATGGTTAAGCGTTCAGTCTCTACTAAGGCCCAGTAGCAGGCCAAAAGCTGTTTCTCAAAAGGAGAGTAGTTATCTGCAGCAGATGGTAAGGCTTTGCTCCAAAATCCTAAGGGTCTGCATTGTGATTCTCTTATAGGGGCCTGCCAGAGGCTCCAGACAGCATCTCTATTTGCCACTGACACTTCCAGCACCATTGGATCTGTTGGATCATACGGCCCAAGTGGCAAAGCAGCTTGTACAGCAGCCTGGACCTGTCACAGAGCCTCGTCTTGTTCAGGTCCCCACTCAAAATTAGCAGCTTTTCTGGTCACTTGATAAATGGGCTGGATTAGCACACCCAAATGAGGAATATGTTGTTGCCAAAATCCAAAAAGACAAACTAGGTGTTGTGCTTCTCTTTTGGATGTAGGCGGGGCCAGATGCAGCAACTTATCCTTCACCTTAGAAGGGATATCTCGACATGTCCCACACCGCTGGACACCTAGAAATTTCACTGAGGTGGAAGGCCCCTGTACTTTTGTTGGATTTATCTCCCATTCTCTGACACGCAAATGCCTTACCAGTAAATCTAGAGTAGTTGCTACTACTTGCTCACTAAGTCCAATCAACATGATATCATCAATATAATGGACCAGTGTGATGTCTCATGGGAGGGAGAAACGATCAAGTTCCCTGTGGACAAGATTTTGACATAGGGCTGGAGAGTTGATATTCCCCTTAGGTAGGACGGTGAAAGTATATTGCTGACCTTGCCAGCTGAAAGCAAACTGTTTCTGGTGGTCCTTGCCAGTAGCTATTGAGAAAAAAGCATTTGCCAGATCAACAGCTGCATACTAGGTACCAGGGGATGTATTGATTTGCTCAAGCAATGATACCACATCTGGAACAGCAGCTGCAATTGGAATTACCACCTGGTTGAGCTTACAATAATCCACTGTCATCCTCTAAGACCCATCTGTTTTTTGCACAGGCCAAATAGGAGAGTTGAATGGGGATGTGGTGGTAATCACCACCCCTGCATTCTTCAAGTCCTTAAGAGTGGCAGTAATCTCTGCAATCCCTCCAGGAATCTGGTATTGCTTCTGATTTACTAATTTGCTTGGTAGGGGCAGTTCTAGTGGCTTCCACTTGGCTTTTCCTAGCATAATAGCCTTCACTGCATGAGTTAATGTGGGGATTCTGCCAGTTGCTCAGTATGTCTATACAAATTATCCATTCTGGAACTGGGGAAATAACTATAGAATGTGGGAAATAACCCACTGGACCCACTGTGATGTGGACCTGAGCTAAAACTCCATTGATCACCTGGTCTCCATAAGCCCCTACTCTGACTGGTGGTCCAGAATGATGTGTTTGGTCCCCTGGAATTAATGTCACTTCTAAACCAGTGTCTAATAATCCCCAAAATATCTGATCATTTCCTTTTCCCCCAGTGCACTCTTACCTTGGTAAAAGGCCCTCGGTCCCCTTGGGGAAGGCTTGGAGGAAGATTAACAGTATAAATTTGTGGCAGTGTAACAGGGTTCTCCCCCAAAGGGACCTGGCCTCCCTTTCATTCAAGGGGCTCTGGGTCTGTAAACTGTTTCAAGTCTGGAAATTGATTAAGAGACTGTGACTCTGTGTTTTTGTAATTCAGATTAGACTTCTGTTCACTTGACCTAGAACTCTTTTGTTTATACAGCTCGAACAAGAGTTTAGTAGACTGCCCTTCCTTTGGATTTCTAAGTACCCCATGATTTACTAACAAATGCCACAAATCTCTGCCATATAATTTTGATGCCTGCTTTGAGTTTGCTGTCTATTATAATAGCCACATCTACCCTGTCTTTGGCGATTAAGTGCTGTTACCTGGCTTCGCCAACTCAGGATACTGTCATCCCCATTGTGTTTATGGAGTCCAGCTCAGTGACAGCAGTTCCTACAGTAATATCTGACCTACAGAGAAGTGCAACCACAGAGCTCTTTAGGGATGATGGTGCTAGTCTACCAAATTTATTTCTCACTGTTTTGGTAAAAAGTGCATCCTCCAGACATTCCTGGTGTGTAAGAGCAGGCTTTGCATGATAAATCCACTCTAACATTCCAATCTCTCTAAGCCTTGGATCCCCTCATCTACATTATACCAGGGCAGTTCTGGCATTTCAACCTCAGGTAATATTGGCCACCTTTTGATCCATGTTTCAACCAACCATCCAAACAAACTGTTAATACCTTTTCTAACCACTCGAGCTATAACATTGAATGCAGAATCTCTGCTTAATGGGCCCATATCAATAAATTCAGCCTGATCCAACCTTATATTCCTCCCACCATTATCCCATACCCTTAAAATCCATTGCCACACATATTCCCCTGATTTCTGTCTATATAAATTGGAAAACTCATGCAGCTCTTTTGGAGTATATATCATGTGTGATACTGTGTACCTCACATTTAGGGGCCTGGTGGGACTTTAGTATAGTTATAGGAAAGAAATGAGGGGTGGGGGGGTGGTTCATGAAAAGAATTAGAAACATCTTCCAAGCCATTTGCTTCAGGGCCTTCATTTGCAGTTTCATCTGGTGAAACAGGATTAATCACTCTAGCACTAATCCCTTCAGGATGAGGTTGGGTGGCCAACTCCTCAAGGCAGGCTGGAGGAAGGGTGGTTATGTCCTCAGGGCAGACTATTACAGGGTTATCTAGAAAAGACTCAGCATGATCTAGGGTTTCAACCTCATCCCTGACATCATTATCAATTCATTGTCACCATCCCGTTTTTCAGGGTCCCACTCCTTCCCAATCAATGCCCTCACTTTAATGGCAGACACCATGCAAGATTGAGATTTCAGTTTACGTTGTAAAGTTGCTACTCTAACAATAAGATTCTTAGTCTGATTTTCAGAGATCTCAAGTCTACAGCTACAGGAAATAAGATTTTCCTTCAGGATACCCATAGAAATGTCTACTTCTTTCAGACGGCGCTTAAGCTTCTCATTTGAAGCCTTAAGCCCATCCCTTTTACCCCTTAATGTAGCCAGTATATTTAACAACCAACCAATATCTCTATATCTCTTATTTCTACAAAATTCTGTTAAGGTGTCAAAAACATTATCCTCCAGAACCTGGATTCGTACAAGCGAAGCTTAGGAGAATCAAATGGTGATATTTTGACTATCTCTTTTACCAACTCTTCCATGGATTGGGAGTGTCATTCTGATTACAGGACTCAGAGTCGTTAGTGTCTTTGAGTCTAGTCAGAGTAGAAAATCATTCATAAAAACCCATTTTTAAGATTATGTTTCTTAAGAACCACTCCTGGTACCAAGATGTATTAGTTATGGTTCTCTAGAGAAACAGTATCAACAGGGAACACTCACAAATATAAAACTTATGAAAGTGTCTCACATGACCACAGCAATGCAGAGTCCAAAATCCATGGAGTAAGCTGTGAAGCTGACGATTCCGATGGAGGGTCTGGACAAACTCCACAGGAGAGGCTCACCAGCCAAAACAGGAAGAGCCTGTCTCTTCTGAATCCTCTTTATAAGGTTTTCAGTGATTAGATTAAGCATCACTCATTGCAGAAGGCATGCCCCTTTGGCTGAATGTGGATGCAGCTGACATGATCATGATTTAATTCTATGAAATGTCCTCATCGCAACAGACAAGCCAGCATTTGTCCAACCACCACTTGGCCAAGTTGACACCTGAACCTGACCATGACATCTGGTATAGGGAAGAATAGAAGATACAAAGATGATTAAGATATTTTTATGCTATATGAAAATGCATGTACACATGTGCACATTTTTCTCTGTGTGCATGTGTGTGTTTGTGTGGTATACACATCTGTGGCTAAGGGGACAAAGCATCTAAGAAAAATTTGCATCATGGATTTCAAAGAAAGGTTATGATCCTATGGTACTACCATTTCACATTATGGAGAAGAAAACCAATACCCATGGATATTATGGATTTTTCCCTGGTCAGAGAAAGAAGAGGTAGAAGACTAACCTGTGTCATCCATGTTTGCAAATTGAAATTTTATATTGTATGATCCTGCATCTATTAAATAAGGATTTGGGGAACAAAAATTTTTTTTAAATGGTAAAACATGGAAAGATGAAGACATTATCAATAGCGAAAAAAGTGAATTAAGAAGAAAGTGATTAAGATAGAAACCAGAAAAATGTGATAGGTGGGATAGGGATATTTTTCCTTCAGGAAATGGCAATCTCTGAGTTAGGTGATGAATCCAGACACTGGAAGAGAAGATGGAGTCTGAATGTTCAGGTAACCATCACAATCATGGTCAAAACTAGTAATTAATACTAAACAAAGAAAAACAATGAGTTGTACCACCCAGGATCATGATTCTCCCCTCACATCCATCTGCTTATGTTCCCACACTGCCATCTTCAAGAAGCCAGGAAAGCAACTGAATAAATCGAATGAGAATACAGTATCCTAAGTGTCACACGCTGCCCATTGACAACCAGATTTGGCAGGTTGGTGAAGTAAAGCATTTCCTCTCTGAAGCAGCTCACGGGTACTCACATTTTGAAATGCAAAAATAATCAAGACATAATGCTTTTTAGAGCACTTAAGCTATGAAAGTATTACCATGTACAGTAACTGTTTAAAAATTTGAAAAAGTGATCAGGCTTCAACTAGAGATTAGAATGAAATGAAATAGATAGGACTACAGTAAATCTGAATATAGTGTAAAGGATGAAAGGTACATATTTTAAAACTCCAACCTCCTCTGTGCAAGACCAAAGGGAGAAATATTTATTTGTTGCAAAATTTATATTCTGGGTAGTGCATTATCTAGTTTAACTTTTATGGACAGTTTATTTAAACACCGTAAGTACGTGGAATCTTGAATAAGGCATGAGATCTTGTTGCTTTGTATGTGTTAGTGTGAAACACTGATGAATCCCAGAGTAATTTGGGCAGAGAATAAAAAAGTATTTGCAAAGCCCCCTTGGGGGACTGGGAAGAAAGAAGGAAATATTAAACTTCCCCATCTGGAGAATTACTGATATTCTTGCAAGAAGTGGGGACAACTAATTTAATAAGCTGAGCCCTCTGTCCAGGGGTTCACTCCTATGAAATTTACTGCTGCAAAGGAGAAGCTAATCCTACTTATAAATATGCCTAACAGTTCCCCCCACAGAACCTTTTTTATTGTTAAGATGTAGCTTCTTTCTCTCCAAGCCAAACCACAAATGAAACAACTGCCTTCGCCCTCACATGGGAAATGATGCCTAGGGGTGTAAATATCCCTGGCAATGTGGGACATGACTGAAGGGTAGAGTCTGGCCCTGTCTTTGTGGGATTAAGATGCCTAATTGATCAAATAAAGGAAGAGAAATGAAGCAAAATAAAATTTCAGTGGCTGAGAGATTTCAAACAGTGTCAAAATGTTCTTTTGTAGGTTATTCTTATGCATTATATAGATATCCCTTTTTAGTTTGTGGTGTATTGGAGTAGCTGGAGGGAAGTATCTGAAACTCTTGAACTGTGTTCCAATAGCCTTGATTCTTAAAAATGGTGGTATAACTACGTAGTTTTCACAATGTGACTGGGTGATTGTGAAAACCTGTGTCTGAAGTTCCTTTTATCCAAGATATAGACAGATGACTAAAAAATCAAAGATAAGAAATAAATAAATAAAGGGGGGGCTAAAGGGTAAAAAAAATTGGTCAATGAGAGAAAAGGATAAAAGGTAGGGGATGTATGAGTTTTTTCTTTTTATTCCTTTTTTCTGGAGTGAAGCATAATTCTAAACATGATCATGGTGATGAATGCACAATTGTGTGAGGATATTGTGAGCCATTGATTGTATACTATGCATAGACTGTGTGTGAAGATTTCACAATAAAAATATTTTTTTAAATACAGAAAAAAAAACAAAAAAAGACATAATACTTTTGCTTTGTACCTTATACTAGCCAGATAAGAGCATTTAGGAAACTAATCATACTTGTATTATCTATTGAATATGTAGGCTGCAATTCCCTATTCTAAGTTAGTGTGAATACCAAATAACTATGCGAAAAAAGCAACCTGAAACAGTATATCACAGAAAAAACACAAAACATGAAGAAGAAATGAAAGTTATTTCATATCTAAGAAGGCTTCCCATTTAGAAAACCTCATAAATGAGAATCATTTACTTACCTTCTGGTTTTAATATCCATGGTTTAGCTCAGGTTCTGTAACATTATAATTTGAACAGAAACATTAGCCTTTTTTAATATTGCTAGATATGTGGAAATCTGGGTTGATTGTTTCTAAACACTCATGTTTCCTCCTGTCTATTGTGAGATTTTGAAACAGCAGTTCAAGGTTCTGAAATAGAATATTCTTAGCAAGGATATCCCTAATCATCGGAGATTTGTCCACGGACTCTAAATTTCTTCCTGGAAGTGATACAAGTCTTGCCTGAACCTGACCAGATTATTGGAGTTTTCAGTTAGAGTTCAAAAACCTTTAAAGTTCTGTGATTAGTGTACAAAATGTTTTATTGCAGGTCAACATATGGAGACATATTTTAGTACCAAATATATTATTAAGACACCTGAAACACAATTGGTTATACTTAAACAATGTAGAAGATTAATTTTGGGGTTATCCCTAGGTACAAGATGTCCTCAAAGCACAATTTCTAGAGGAAAACTCTACATCTTCCAATTATATTGTTCCCTTGTTGAGCGATCCCAAGGGACCACCCTTTATTCCAACATTATTATACAGGTACAAAAAGTCTAGAAAACTGATGAAGGGATAAAATATAAGGCTTCTGTGTGCTTCAACTGCAGTCAACTTTACTATAGTTAGAACCTGATTTTTGATGAGCTTTAATTAAAGTATTTTGAAGAAATAAAAATCAGGCCAATGAAGTTGAGAAAGACAGTTACTATTACTCTGGTATAACGTAGCAGTCACCAGAGTCTTCATCATATATATACAATAAAATATAGTACCTAGCCACTCTTCATTTAGAACTAACATTGTGACTAAAAGAAACTAAAAATATATTATCTATTTTACTTTTTGAAGGAGCACTTTGCCAGCTATATTATCTTGGGTAAAATGTTTATTTTTTTCTTTTAGCATTACCTTTTCTCATTGCCTTCTTACCTCACGGTTCTTTTGAGAAATCAGATGCTAATCTTATTAAGGATCTCTTATTTATGATGTGTTGCTTTTCTCTTGTTTTGAAAACTCTGTCTTTGACTTTGGCATCCATAAGTTTTATTGGAGTGTATCTCTCTCTCTCTCTCTCTCTCTCTATATATATATATATATATATATATATATACACATACAGAGATGAACCATATATATATATGGGTTCATCCTGCTTTACATTTTTTGGGCATCTTGGATTCATGTTTTCGTATCTTTCACCAGGTTTAGAAAGTTTTCATATATTATTTATGGAAGCTTTATGGCCATTTTAGATATAATCTCTTATATGCCATATTATTCTAATCATACAATCTTTATTTCAGGTAAGTTTTATATGCATTGTATTTTTCCATCCTTTCACTTTCAACATATTCATGTCTTCAGATCTAAAGTGTTTTTTCATATAGACAGCAAATAGCTGGATCTTTTTTTTCATTCTGCTAATTTCCATCCTTCAAATGGATAGTGTCATCCATTTATTTACATTTAAAGTAATTAGGGTCTATGTGTGGCAAGACATGTACAGCAATCTTATAGGAAATGCATTTTTCTGAGCCAAATTCAGATAACAATGAAAATATCCATTATCTGATGAACGAATAAATAAAATGTAGACTGTTAATATGATTGAATAGTCCATGAAATGAAAATTGAAAACTACTGTTACTGATACTGTGTAATGAGCACTCTGATAGAATTTATGATGAACAAAAAACCCAGCTATGAAAGAAAACATTTTTTAAGATTCTGTTTATATGAAGTTTGAGTAGTCAGACTACTGAGTGTCAGAAGGCAAAATAATTGATGCTGCTAAAGGTACTGAAACAAATGATAAAATAAAGATATGACTAACAGAAGGAGAGTAAATTTAATGCCTTCAGTTTGATGGTACAAGAAATCTTAATAGAACTTTTTCAGGCTATGGAATCCTATTCCAAATGAACTCACTAGATGCAATAAGAAATGCTGAGTACTGAGGGGGTAAATATGTGGGTTCAGAAAGTTATGGAGGTGATTTAATAGGAAGTCAGAAGAATTCCAGACTGGTATGCATCTGCTATCACAGCATCTAAACATATACTGCATAGATGACATAACAAAAGGTCTAAATGACATAACAAAAAGGAGAATTTTAAAACATCTAAAATCAAAATCAGAGATGAAAATGTAATTTACTGAGTATGTAAAAATGAGCTAAACATCAGTACAGGCATAAAACTTTTGAAAACCACGACTGACTAAAGTTTTCTAAATAGTACATATATAAATTAATGCTCACAAGTTAGAGAATACACATGCTTTTCCACTGCACTTTGAGCATGTTTCAAATTAAATCATATACTGGGCCAAAAGTCAACATATTACAGTGGTTTAAAATCATACTGGGTGTGCTGTGTGAGAAGAGTTTATTTAAATCTGAACTCAATTAGAGAAAGAACCTGGAAAGGTTTCTGCTTTCCTGACAGGACCTGATGAATCCACTCATATGTTATTAGGAAAACCGAAGAACAGATATTGTAATACTTCCTAAAATGCTCCCTGAGCCAGGTAGTCACCCAAATGCTTTTAGTCCCATGCGTCATGCTCTCAAGGAACTCCCAAAGGTGAACAATTTGCTAACGTGTTAACAAATGAAGAACTGAGGCACAAGGGGGGAGTGAAAGGTGGTGACCACGTTGCTCACAGACCACCACGCTGAGCTCTGGCACGAGGCTGATAAATGGGATTCAATGTTGTGATGTTGGGATGCCAACATTTGCACAATTCTATTAAGGGCTATAAGTCCATTAAACAAATCCTCTGAGTTTGGCCTCACAAGTGAGTATTAAAATCATTCCATTCCAGGTCAGTGCAGCAGTAGCAGAATTTTCGCCTGCCATGCCGGAGGCCCGGGTTTGATGCCAAAAAACAACAGTAACAAAAAGAAAATCACTCCACTCCATAAAGAAACACCATGAGGATGAGAGGAAAATCTGGTTTCCAAGCATCTTGCAGACCACAGGATATGGGCCTTTCCTCTGCTCCTTTTCTCTAGGATCAACAAGAAATTCATTGGTTCAGACGTATTAATATTTCTCCATTTACAAAAGTTGTTTTATGCACAATTTTTAATTGGGATTTCTCCCCTCATCAACTAGAGCTAATTATCTCCTTGAAATTTCCCCTGGCCACCTGCTATTACTAACACCAAGTGGTATGTTCCCAGGGGCTTTCTCTAATATTGTGTCCACACTTTTTTAACCAAACCTGAACACAGAACATTGTTATAAAACATTGTTTCCTGCCACGATCACAGTCATCTGAATTAAATATCCCTTCTCATCCTTGCCAGCACCTCAGAAGTATTGGACCCAATCCAGAAATTCAGACTTGCTTATTTGCATAAGAAAAGGTAATTGACCTGTGTGTGTCTGATGTTATTAATTTCTTCTTTTCCACTTCTTCCCCTCTCTCCATGAATCATCTCACTTCTCTCCTGCACTGCTGTTTTTTTTTTTTGAGAATTAAATTAGAAATGAATATACAGGTAAGGAAAATTCTCACACAAGGAGACCAGCATATTCTTTTATATTCATCAGATTAAAAACTCATTCCAGCAGAATTAGCAGAAGTTATAACTATTAATGGAAGTGCCGAGTGAGTGAATGACAGAACCTGATGGAGTCAACGCCAGCAAAGCAGGTAGGAACAGGAGGAGCTCTGCTGGCTGCCCACGGTTTCAGCAGACAGAATGCTAACTTAAAACTCTTGAAGAAATTTAATCATAATGAGTTGTGCTTTACCTTTAAAATTAGATATAATTATTTGCCTATATTATTGCTATTTAATTAATATTTATAACTGTCACATATTATCTTTTCTTTGTCAAGTTTTGTGTTATTTATTCAGGTTGTACAAAGTGAGTAAGTGAATCTCTGTTACAAAAATAAAATAAATGCAAAGCCCCTTATATGTTAGGAGTAATTTTAGAGATGCTCATAATATATGAAAGAGCATGCAGGCATTTATCACTGAATCATCCAGTGCAGTTGCTGCATTTAAATCACCCAAAAATATTGAGTGAAGTATAAAGGTATTAAATATTATATAGAATGGGGATGAAGAAATAAATGAATACATATGTTAATGAACAAAATACTTCTTCCATTTCTTCAGATTGGAAGTATGCTCTTCATGTCTTTGCAGAAAAGGCAATGTGTAACATCTTTTTACAATTGGAGCGATGAGAACACCTGTGCAATCAATATTTTACATATCCCAGGAAAACTGTACTGTGGAGTGGAACCCCAGCTGCTGCCGGTCTATTGGTAAATGCATGATTTCTGTTTAACAGTTTCTAAGCAAATCAGCTCAGAACATTTTATATTAACTCATTTATTTTAACAGAAATCACATTAGCAAATGCAGAGTTCTTAATTTTCCTTCTCTATTGCTGCATGTCTAAAAACAATAGGAGTTTGGGTTTAATATGGAAAAATGTTTAAATGCTGGTGGTATCACCTGTTTAATCCTTTTGTTAGTGCTTTTTAATTCTTTTTAATTTTTTTCACATGGCTACCATTTTGAATTCCTCACCTATTTGGAATATTTTATAAATATTAAATTCACAAAGTAGGCATTATTGCAATTCTATAGAAAAGGAAAGAAGGGTTTGAAGAAGCTGAAGAAGTTCCCAGAGCTACAAAGCAAGTAAATGGTAGAGTGGAGGTGAAAAACATATCTTTCCTAGAAGTCTGTGAATTTTTAATTTGGCCACACTGACACATGGAAATTTAATCTACAAGCCTAAAATTGGTGATGGTGAAATGGAAGTGTTTTACTTTGTGTTCAAACTGTGAAACCCTGTTGTATTTCATAATATGGTTGTTGGTTTCTGACTATCAGTTTGAAAACGTAGCATGGTATGTAGAAAAAGCCAAGCAAATATGTATACAGTAGAAAAAGCCAAGCAAATATGTATACAGTAGAAAAAGCCAAGCAAATATGTATACAATCTCCACTTTTAGTGTGAAGCTCAATTCAATAGGTTGGAGCAAATAATAAACATAAAAATAGCCATTTTAAGTAAGTGGGTCACACAATGCTGTCAACAATCTGTTGACATAAAACCTCAACAATGACAAAGACAAAAGGTATTTAATGAGCAATTTTTGAGGGTCCTGAATTAATGACCACCAGAAATGAGAAAAAAGAGAAAATACTGTCTTGCAAACAGAAGGTAACACTCATGTTGCCTTCTGTCATTTAGCAGAGTTTCTTTATATTCTCAGTGGTTACATTAGCCACATGGAAAAGGGAACTAGGAAAGAAGAATATAAATTACAGTGGCATGATGAATGTTTCATTTTCAGTAAAAATAAGAGGGGTCAAGGATTAAAAGATCTGGAAATGTACTTTTCCTCATTTCAAGGCATCAAAGAAAATACGTCCAGGAGAATATGTGCTGAGCTTTAAAGTTTTTTGGTTTGCTGTAGGGGCCTGAGATTCTTCTTCAAGGGATTGCATATACAAGTTAAAGCTCCACAATTTATAGTGGCATTACTAAAAGGAATGTTCTTAAGGAGTTAGGTGTGACTGAACATCAATTAATTACTCACATATTACCAAAAATGCACAGGATTGCCCCCGAGCTGAAAATTATCTTTTTCTGACACAGCATATGGAAGTTCTAGAATATGTTCAGGATTTGTGGGAAATCATAATACTTCATACAACACAGAAAACATCACATTTCATATTTCTGCATCATAATATTATTAAATAAATTCTCATTTCCACAATTAGTATCTACTTATCATAAGTTGCAAGGAAAAATACTAGCAGTCATGTTTATTGCTATTTTCTAGAACCATGAAGACTGATTGTGGGGCATCCACCTGAATCAACAAATCATCGGTCCATTGCTTTTTCAGGTATGGTCATCATTCCTAAAATATTGCTATACCTATGGCAATAAAATGACAATAGTCAGAAATTTTGAATAATGCAAATGAAATAATAGGTTAGCTATTATTATCAGAAGTATAACTACCAAACATCCAAACATTTCTATCCCTAAAAGAACATGTTTTAAAGATTTTTGAAAATGTTTCAGAAATCATCATTTTGATATGTTTTTAGTATTATTAAATTAATACAGTGGCTATTAATGGACAGCTATCTGGGAGACCTTTTCTCTATGAGCTTCAATGATGCCATAGAATATATCCAAGTTGGTCTTCATTCAATAGCTCACTGACTGCACTAATGTATTTTATAACAAACTAGTGGATATCCATTACAAAATCAAATAAAATCAATTTCAAATAGCACGAGACCTTTAAAAAGTAATATAGGAAGTGAAGTGATATCAGAAGTCAGAAATGTTAACAATTCAGCACTTGTAATTAAGGGCAGTGTATTTAAGAAATGTAATATGAGATACATCTTTGTGACTTGACAGAATTATTACTGCAATGATTGCAGTTTGTGCAAGTGACATTTTCAAAGATGGGGAAAAGACAGGGATACAGTGATGGAAAATTACATGAGAGCAGAGTACTCAAGAAGATAAAGTAGAAAGGAAATGGGGCAGGAAAAGATTGAAGAAAGAATTCCAAGGAATTTTTGAATGTCATAAACACTGCAATGGACCTCACTATTGAGGAACGAAACCTTGGAACCCACCCACATATGTCTTTAATGAAATGAGCAACTAAACCAATATAATGGTGAATCAGGGGAGAGCACGTGTGGCACTGAAATCCTTATGCCACACTTCAGAGTTGAATAGTGCCAGGAAAGCTGAAGATTGAATGTAACAGCCATTTGGTCTTCTGATGTAGATATTATTGGAATAAGAATCTAAGATGATGGCAGGAGACAGATTGTTAAATTTCAAATAAAAATCTGAGATGGATGGATAAACATTGTTTTAAAAAGGTTAATTAAAGAAAGTAGCAGAAAAACAAGATATTTAATTAATGGGTCAAAGTTTTGGACCACATATTTTGAACAGGATAACCTAAGCATTTATGTTAGTTCAGGAACATATGGAATGAATGAAAGAGAAAATGGCATTTAGTAGGCAACTTTAACATTACTGGAAGAGAAAAGAGAATGGAGACTAGAGTGTGAATTAGTCTTAGATATGGATGTATCCATTCATTCTAAAACAGCAGTAAGGATGAAAAGTGAGTGAAAATACAAAGCAATTATTTTTATTGAAATAATTAATAGAAGATATTGTGGGACTTTTAAATGAATATAAAACCATTTGATATTTGGAAAAGTGAGGGAAACATATTATTCTGTTATAGATGGGATAAACCAGCTAATAATAAATTATTCTGTGTCAAAACCATCAAGTTCTGTAGGGAAGGGGTGGGAAATATGGAAATATGTCCTCCATTGTATCACTAGTATGTATTGGAAATTAATAAAACATTAGTGTATGAGCTAAAAGTTTTTTTTTCATTTTAGTCACATGTAGAAGTCAAAATTTCTCATATCAAACATTTTTAAGTATAAAACTCACTGATCTTAGTTACATTCAAAATATTGTACTATCATCACCAACATCCATTACTACCACTTTTTCATTAACTGGAACAGAAACTCTGCACTCTCTTAAGTGTGCACTCTTAAGCAATAGATCTGCCCCTCCAATGACCCTGTGCCCTAGTCCCCGACAACCTGTAATCTACTATGAATCTCTATGAAATTTCCATTATTGCCACCCATACCATGCAATTAAGATACACAAATAGCAAGACTGTAGAAGATTAAAGCAACACTATGTGACTTGCTTCTAACCAATAAGAACTGCAAAGAATAAAATTTGACAGATTCTATTGATGGATATATATAGATCCCTTTTCCCCTCATGTTTATACCCCATGCAGCTTGGGGATTATCTGCCTTTGCCATTCCGTGTCTAAAGCATATTCCTTAAAGATGCCCAACTCCAGCGTGGTGACTGAATTCCTGCTTACAAGATTTTCTGATGTGTGGGAACAGAGAGTGACTCATGCCATGCTGTTCCTACTGATGTACTTTGGAACCTTGACAGGAAACCTGCTTATTGCCACAGTAACCACCCTCGACAAGCGACTTCACAGCCCCATGTACTTCTTCCTTAGGAATTTGTCTGTCTTAGACATATGCTACACTTCTGTCACTGTCCCCAAGGCCTGTGTCATCTTCCTGCTTGACAGTAGGGTGATATCGATGGTAGGATGTGCAGCTCAGGTCTACTTGGTGTACTTCTGCTCTTGTACAGAAATGCTGTTCCTCTCCATCATGGCCCATGACCGCTATGTGGCCATCTGCCAGCCCCTTCACTACTCCGTGATCATGAGACCTCAGGTCTGTCTCCAGATGACACTGTCCTCAGTACTGAGCAGCATGGTCTATGCAGGATTCCACACTGGCAACACATTCCGGCTGTCCTTCTGTCAGTCCAACGTGGTCCATCAGTTCTTCTGTGAAGTTCCCTCTCTGTTGAAGCTCTCCTGTTCTGACACTTTATTCAATGAAATCTCAAATTTTATTTCTGCAGTGGTGATTGTTGGTGGCTCCTTTGCTTTCATCACCAAGTCTTATATTCATATATTTTCTATGGTGCTCAAGTTTCCAACCAGGAAAGAGCGAGGGAAAGCATTTTCTACCTGTGTCCCCCACATCCTTGTGGTGAGTCTATATGTCGGCTCAGTCGCTGCTGTGTACATGAAGCCAAACTCCCATTCTTCCACAATTCAGGACAAGATCATTTCTGTGTTCTATGCCATTGTCCCTCCTTTCTTGAATCCTATTATCTATAGTCTTAGAAATAAGCAAATAAAAGATGCTATAAAGAGAATTATGAACAAAAAAACTTTATTCAGGGAAGTGATAAGTTAGTTATTTTGAATTTCCCTTGTTGAATTGGTGAGTTTCAAAATGCTTCAAAATTAACTTTATTTCCTATTTCTAATTTGGGGGATGCTAATATGAGTTCTAAGATGTGCTCATTGTATTATGTGTCAGCATAGAAATAAAACAAATGTATTTAATTTTGAGATTTCCCTTCCAAGAACTGCACATATGCTAATCCCTAAAGAATCACTGCCTAAGGTGATTTGCTAAAGAGCATATGTTAAGTAGCCTTCTTTCCAATTATTCTCCTTTAAATCTAGGGAATCTTATCATACAAGAGCTCTATATTAACATTGCCTGCTCTATTTATGCAATCATAAAACAGAAGCATTTATTCATTCATATTTTAGTATATACCAATTTTGTAAATAATTATATCTTTTATCTTAATTAAATAGAAGCATTTGGCAAAGGTGTGATTGGTAAGAGAGATCAATAATATTTCATCTGTTTTACATAATAGCAAAGGATAGATTTTCAATAAAAACACTTTTATCAAAGAGAAAGTAATATTTACAAATGATTTTCCAGTGTTACATTTAGAAAAGTTAGGATTGAGGTTATTTAATAATAGGTATTTAAGTTCTCATGACAAGAATGCAAAAATAGGGTATACTTAGGTCTCTATAGTTTTTAAAGCTTCTAACTCATTGCTTTAATATTTGAAGAAAATAATATGATGGAATTATTAATTTAAGTAGAATTTCATATAAGGTTACATATCTGAGGGCCCAGAATCTACAAAATAATGCTTGATACACACGCGATAATCTCTATAGAGTGAAAAATAAATTAGCTTTGGCCTAGATTTTAAGCTTTTAGAGCAGACACATTAAGTCTGGAGTGGTGACTTTTATTTCTGGATTTTGAGAGGTTGTTTTATATATATAACCTGATATTTAGAGATAAGAACGAAACCGAACAGGTTGGGGTTAAAGTAATTCAGAACGCAGGGGTAAGGAAGACAATGTCTGTATTTTAGAACCACATGTAATCTTTGAGACCAAAGGAAGAAAAGGTTTATTTGATCTAGAACTGAAATTTTCTGTAGTGCATAATCTAACTCAAGCTATCTGTATAGCTCATCTGAACACCTGAAACACAGAGAGCACAGAACAAAAGGAGGTCCTCTACTCCTGTATAGATTATTGTAATGCCTGGAAACATCCTAGAGTATGTTAAGCAGAAAATCAAAAAGTATTGGCAAAGTCCCCGGAGGGAGGAGAGAAAGACTATGGAACCATTAAGCTTTACCATCAGGGAATCCCCTGATACTGTGTCAAACTTGAAGGATACCCAAATCAATAGGGCATGCCCTCGATCATGAGGCTTACTCTTGTGAAGTTTATTTAGGTAGCAGAGAAGCTTAGACTACCTATATGCATGCCTTAGAGTTGCTTCTGGAAGATCTCTGTTGTAGCTCAGATGTGGCCTCATTATCTCTAAGGCCAACTCTGCAAGTAAATCATTGCACTCCCTCTATGTGGGACATGACATCCAGGGGTGAAAGTCTCCCTTGTGACGTGGGAGATGACTCCCAGGGATGAATCCAGACCTGGAACTGTGGGATCAATGATTACATACTGACCAAATGGGGGAAAGAAATGTAATTAATAAGGTATCAGTGGCAGAGAGAGTTCAAACAGAGTCGAAAGGCTACTCTGGAGGTGGCTCTTATACAAGCTGCGGGTAGACCTTGCTACCTATCATAACCTGCCAACCCCCAACCGGGACCATTCCAGCCAATACTAAAAAATACCTAGGGCAATATGTAAGATTCCACAAGGGTTCCAAGCACTAGAGTAACTTTCCAGACACCTACAACTTCCAGATGGGTCCCTGGTCCAGATAAGTCCTGAAACCTAGCCCAGCTCTCCAGAACATCAGATAGTTCCATCTTCCTACCCCATATTAGTGACAGATCCTTCCAATATCAAAAATTTAGAATTTCCATAGCCCAAACAACCCCAAAGAAAGGTGTGGAAAGATTAAAGGTGGTGGTGGAATTATACATAGAAGATAAGAATCAACAAATGAATATGAATGCTGAATCATTAAAATGATATCACTTTCAGTGTCCAGTATTTTAGAGCAGCTAGAAGCAAAAACCTAAAGTTGTGAAGTTGTAACCCATGTCAAAGTCTGAAATATGTTCTACAACTAATTGTGGCACTGTGCTTTGAAATTTATAGCTTTTTTGTTATTGTTCACAAAAATAGAAGGAAAAAAAGTCAATTGTGATGATAAAAATTATTTAAGCCCTCTAGCTTCCTATATTCTGGAGCAGCTGGAAGGAAAAATATGAGAGGATCATATGGTAGCCCATGGCAAACTCTGGGATCTATCTTGTAACCACTTTTTGAAGGGTGCTTTGAAAACTATTGCTTTTTTATTTCTTTGCTTTGTGTATATATTATACTATACAATAAAAAAGTTAAAATAAATTAGCTTTGTTGGACAAATATATCCAAAACTTTTGCAATATTTCATACAGCAATATTCAGTTTCTTGATCTAAGTTAGGAACCCTACTGCACTAATTAAAAGAATCAATTCCATTCATCTTAATTTTAAAATTTTTATCACCACAGCATATTGATGTGATCATTAATTGATGAAAAATAATACTTTACAAATTGTTATGAAATATGCATTTTTTATTTGAGGGCATTTGGGGTTAAATGATGTCCTATCCCTATATATATGACTATGCATTTATTCATTATCATATTTTTAATTGTACAAATGCACTGTGTAATTTAAAATGTATAAATGTTAATGCAATTTGTAGTAATACCAGCAAAATAAACTTAAATGCAGGTTTTTACATATTTCTTATTATATAAATATTATACTTTGCTATTTACTTTAGCCTACTGTTTACTTTTTTTGCATGGTAACTTATATGTAAACTAAAAGTCCCCTTTCAATCCATTTTGAAATGTACAATTGGACAGCTGAGTACTCAAGTATATTCACAAAGATGTGTCTCCATCACCATCTTTTGCTGCAAAATCATTTCCGTCACTCCAAATAAAAATGCTCTAAAGTCAAAAATTAATTTCTTATTCCCCTTTCACATCTGGGCCTTGGTAAACTGCATTCTAGTTTCTGAATTTATGATTTTCATAGTCTGTTTATTTCATATTATTGAGATAATGCAATACTTTCTGGCTTATTTCATTCCCTATGTGGTCCTCAAGTTACATTCATCTGGTAACATGAATCAGAACATTATTCTGTTTGTGGACAAAAAATACTCTATTATAGGTACAGACCATGCTTTGTTGATCCATTCAACTGTTGATGGAGGTATATATCCTGTTTGGTTGATCCATTCAACTCTTGATGGAGCATTTGTTTTATCTCCACCTTATAGCAAATGTGATTAATGCTGCTTTGGATGTCAGCATACTAATGTGTGTTCAAATCCCTGCTTTCAGTTCTTTTGAGTTTATACTTATACTGGATTAGCAGAGTCACATGACAATTTTATACTTAAATTTCTGAGACTCCAACTGGTTTTAGGTTGCCTTTCTCTCAACTAGGCAAGCACTCATTGGTTGCAATAAATATTTGACTAATATCTTTGCAAGTAGATTTGGCCAATTTTTGCTGCTTCTGTGTAGAGAAAGTCCCTTGGAGCACAGTATTTCACCCAGTGGCTGAAATCACACCCTGACCTTACAAATACTTTATATATACTACAAAAACAATTAGTAAATAAGAAACATACATTTAAAATGGTGATGACCCTAACATATATGTAGAAATAAATCTAATGAAAATTGCACATAATTTATTTAGAATGCTAGAGAGTATTGCTGAAAATGACAGAAAACCTAACATTATACCTTTATATCCAATTCATGGAGAAAAGCACCAATATTGTTAAGATTTCAGTTCTTACCAAACAACCTGTGTAATTAATTGTAATCTGAATAAAACTGCCAATAGAGTACTTGTTGGTCTGTGTATTTCTGTGAACTTTCTATTATTTCATTATTTCTAAAGTATTTATGGAATTCAAGGATCCACAACATCCATGAAAATTTTGAATAAAAATAATGTTGGAGAATTTCAAGATTTTAAGACTTCTATAGAGCTGTACTACTAAGATCATGTAATTTGGGGGGATACTGATAACCAGACCATGAGAGAGCATTACGAGAATATACAAATGAAAATATAAACCAGTGCTTTTATTTACAATGAGACACCAAGACAATTTGCTGGAGATATTAATAGTCTTTAAAATAAAATTTCCTGGGAAACTCATATTTTTTTAATTAAACTTTACCCATAATTCTCAAAATTTCTAAACATCACTACAAGATAGATGATAGGAATATGATTTTTTACATATTGAGGAAGGCAATAAAAAAGAAACAAAGCTTCTAGTCAAATATATAGGAGGGTATCTCCCTGATTTGACATCAGCAAGGATTTCATAATTATGTTTGTTAAGGCAGAAAATATGAAATAAAAATAATTGAAATTGGACTTAATTAAAATGGTTAATTTCTGTCCAATAAATTTCATCATCAGTAGAAACAAAATACAAGGAAAATAATGGATTGAAAGTAATTATAATAATATATCTGACAGCAGATTGATATCCAATATGTGAAAAACTTCTTACAAAAATTCCAATAATAAAATATATGAGAGAACTAAAGAGGTATTTCAGAAAAGAAATCAAGTGATTGTTTGATAAGCAGATGAGTAGATACAAAGCATGATTACTTATCTTTAAAATGAAAGTTAATTCCCCTTTAATATACCATTACACACTCTCTAGATTTCTAAAGTTTTAGGGAATTTGAGCATTTACTTTGTCTTCCAAAGGAAGAAAATCAAATTCTAATATACTCCTGAAAGTGTGTAAAAGGGATTATTCACTTTGAAAAATCATTTGTCAGTAATTCTGTGAAAAAAAAATGCATGTACTTTTTTTTTTTTTGACTTGGGTAGGCATCGGGAATCGAACCCGCGTCTCTGGCATGGCAGGCGACACTTTGCCTGCTGAGCCACCGTGGCCCGCCCCTTGCATGTACTTTTGATCTAGAAACTCCTATTCTACATATTCAAAAAATATATGTTTACGTGTGCCAAAATGTACACAGTAATCTAACAGGACATTTATTTTTCCTAATACCAAAATTCTGGTAACAACCAAAATATCCATTATTGGGTTAATGAATAAATAAAATATGGACTGCAAATATGATGCAATAGTCCCTGAAATGAGAAAGAAAAACTACTGACAGAGTATGTGGAACAACCTAATAGAATCTGTGAGAAGCAAAAAAATCCACCTACAAAAACATTTATTTTAAGAGTCTGTTTTTATGAAGTCTGAGTAGTCATACTACTCAATGTCAGAAGTCAAAAAAAGTTGATTTTTTTTACTTCTAAAAAGTACCAAAACATGGGAAACATACAGAAATGCAAGTAGAAGGAGAGGAAATTCAATGCCATCAGTCTGATGTGTAAGAAATGTTAACAGAAGTTTTTTTAGGCTGTGGGAATACCATCACAGATGGACACAATACAGGCAAGAAGGAAAGAAGAATAATGAGGGGGTTAGCATGGGATCAGGAGGTTGTGATAGTGTATTTAAGGGAAATATATAATAATTCCAAACTTGTATGCACCTACTATCATATCATCTAAAAATACACAGCATAAAATAACGTAACACAAAGGAGAGTTTCATAGCAGCTAAAATCATAAATAATTTAGTGAGTATGTAAAACATGAAATAAACATCAAATGCATAAAGCAGTTGTACAGCATAATTGATTAAATTTTTCTACTAAGTACATATGTAGATTGATATTCCCAGTGTACAGAATACACATGTTTTTCAAGTGTAATATTGAGCACTTTTCAAAACAGACCATATCCTGGGCTAAAAAATAAATGTATTTTTGTGAATTTTTCAAAATAGACCATGTGCTGGGCTAAAAATAACTGTATTAGAGTGGTTTAAAATCATAATGGGTATGTGGTCTGAGACTAGTTGATTTAATGTGAATTCTCAGTGACTGAATGTTATGAAGTACATATAACAAGTGTAAAAAGCTTTCTGCTTCCTGAAGAGGATATGACTAATCCCCTCACATAATTATTGTGGGAACTTAAGAGCATATATTGTAATACTTCCTAATATGAAATATGTGCCAGGTACTGTTCCAAATGCCAGGTACTATTCCCATGTGTCATGCTCATAAGTGGCTTCTGAGAGTGAATACTATGCTAATGAGTTAACAGATAAAGAACTCAGGTACTCAGGTGCATCCCCTGAACTCAGGTACAGGGGATGAAATTAAAGGTGGTGACGATAGAGATCACAGACCATAGGGCTGAACTTTGGCACCAGGGTGATAATTGACATTTGATTCTTTGAGGCCAACATTTTGGACAATTGCACAAGTGCTATTGTCTATTAAACAAATCCTTTTTTCCAAATATCTAACAGAGCCCAGCACATGGACCTCTCTTTCTCCTCTCATTTTTAATAGGATACACAAAAACTCTCAGGTTCAGATATATTAATAATTATCGATATGCAAAAGTTGCTGTATGCACAATTTCTATTTTGTAACTCTTCCCTCACCAAATGGAGCCAATTATGTCCTTGAAATTTCCCCTGGCCACCTGCTATTAGTGACACCAAGTACTAAGTTTCAAGGAACTTTCTCTAATGTTATTGGGTCCACACTTTTTCAACTAAAACTGAACACAGAGGCCATTGCTTTAAAACAGAATGTTTCCTGCCATGATCTCAGTCATGTCAATTTAATATGCCCTCTTATCCTTGCCTACACCTGAAAATGGATTGGACACAAACCAGAAATCCAGACATACCTGTTTGCATAAGAAAAGACTGTTCATGTGTGTGTGTATATGGTGTTACTAATTTCTTCTTATCCTCTTCCATCACCTCTCTCCTTCATTGCTCAGTGTTTTTTTTTCCTTTTTTAAGAGAGACACTGAAAACTAAATTAGAATAGAAAATATAAGTAAGGAAGGTTCTCATACAAGATAACCAACATCTCCTTTAATATTCATTGGATTGAAAACCCATTCCAGCAGATTTAGCAAAATTGATCTCTATTGATGGAAGTGCCAAATAAGTGGATGACAGCAACTAATGGAGCCAATGGCAGCAAAACAGGTTGTGACAGTTTCAACTCAGCTGGCTGCCCCCAGTTTCAGTTTACAGAATGCTAATTTAAATCACAAATTTAATTATGGTGGGCTGCATTTTATCTTAAAAATAAAAATAATTATTCACATATATTAAGGTTACTTACTTAATAATTACAACTCTCACCTGTTATCTACACTTTACCAAATTGGAGTTATATTTTCAGGTGACACAAAATAAGTAAGTGGATCACTGTCATAAAAATATAACATATGCACAACCCATTATATGTTAGGAGTAATTTTAGAGATCCTCATGATATACCGTGAAAGAGTATGCAGTAATTTATCACTGAATCATCCAGTGCAGTTGCTGCATATAAATCACCCAAAAAATTGAGAGAAGCATAAATGTATTAAATGTTATGTAGAAGGGGAACGAAAAATAAAACACATATTAATGAACAATATGTTTCTTCCTCTCCTTCAGACTGGACATACACCCTTCATGTCTTTGCAGAAAAGGCCATACCCAGGGAACCTTTACTGTGCAGCATCTATTGGTAAGTAAATGTTCTCTGTTTTACAGTTTCTAATCACATCAGTTCAGAACATTTTATATTAACGCATTAATTTTAACAGAAGTCACATTAGCAAATGCAGAGCTCTTGGTTTTCCTTCTATATTTTTGCATGTTTTAAAATGGTAGGAGTATGGATGTAAGATGGAAAAAAATGTTTAAGTGCTGAACGTATCACCTGTTTAATCCTTTTGTCACTGTTTTTTAATTCTTTTTTTATTTTTCTTCAACACAGCTAGCATTTTGAGCTCCTTTTCTACATGGGATATTTTGTAAATATTAAATTCATGGGGTAGCATTATTGCAAATTCTATAGAAAAAGAAAGAGCATTCAAAGGAGTTCAACAAGTTCCCAGAGCTACAAAGCAAGGTAATGTCAGAATGGAGGTGAGAAAATTACCCTCCCTGGAAGGCTATGAATTTCTAACTTAGCTACAATGACACATGGAAATTTAATCTAGAAACCTAAAATTGGTGATTGTGAAATAATGGAACTATTTTATTCTGTGTTCAAACTGTGAAACCCTGTTATATTTTCTTAATGTGGCTGTTGTCTTCTGAATCATCAGTTTGAAAATATAGCATGGTGTGTAGAAAAAGCCAAGCATATCTGCATAGAATCTCAACTTTCAGCATGAAACTGACTTCATCAGGTTACAGCTAATTATACATATAAAAGTAGCCATTTTAACCAAGTTAGTCACACAGTGCTATCAATAATATGTTGGCATAGGACCTCAACAATAAAGACAAAAGTTATTTAAAGAGCAATTTTTTTATGTATGCTGTATGGTGGGGTCACATGTCATTATTTTCCCATGTGAGGATCCCGTTATTGCAGCATCTTCTGTTGAGTTTTTTTGTTTGGTTCTTGTTTGTTTTGCTTGTGTGTCTTTTGGGAAGTGCGTGGACCAGGAATGGAACCCGGATCTCCTGCCTGGTAGGCGAGAATTCTACCACCAAACTACTCTTGCACCCCTTAATGAGCCATTTTTGAGGTCTTCCCTGATGGTCAACAGAGAGGAATTAAAGAGAAAAATTTTAGTCTTGCTAAAAGGTCACACCCAGGCTGCCTCCTGCATTTAGCAGAGGGTCTTTGTTTTATAAAATGGAACTGGGAGAGCAGAATGTGAATCATACTGGCATGTTCTTCCACTTTCAATAAGAAACTGAGAGTCTGAGGATAAGAATTCTGAAAATTCACATTTTATCATTTCAAGTTATCAAGAAATACACTCAAGTTCAGAAGAATGTGCTGTGCTTAAGTGTTTTTAAGGGTTTGGTGTAGGGGCCTGAGATTCTTCTTCACAGGATTGAATAAAACTTCACAAATTATAGTGATATTATAAAAAGGAAATTTCACAAGGAATTAGGTGTGCCTGAATATCAGTCAGTTTCTCACATATTACAAAAAAATACACAGGTTTTCCTATGAGCGGAAAACTCTCTCTTTCTGCCTCTGATTATTCAAGTTTTAGGATATGTTCAGGATTTTTGAAAAGCATACTATTTTATACAACACAGAAGACATCACCTTTCATATTATTCTACTTCATTCTGTTATTAACTATTTATTCCTGCAATTAATATCTACTATCATAAGTTTAAAGTAAAGATACCAGTGGTCATTATTCCTATTTATAGAACCCAAAAGATAGTCCAATCAGATGAAGTCTTTTAAGGAAGAAAAGAGACATTTCACTGCTTCTTCACTCGAGCACCAGTGTGTCTCTCACCACAGCATCTGGAGAGAGAGCAGTGTTGTGTGTAGGCCGTGGGAGAGAGTGGGATGCTGCTATCTAAAGCTCTGAGGATAAAGGACACTTAGACTTTGAAATCCAGTGGAGTTTGCCCAGCAACATTTTGGATCCAGTAAGCCCTGTGTTCCTTCTAACTTCTCCCTATGTAAATGGAAACATGTATCCTATGACTGTCCCTCCTTTGCATATTGGCATAAGATAACTTGTTCTGAGTTTCACAGGTCCAGAGCCAGAGAAGAGATTTTTGCCTAAGAACACCCCATGCCTATAACTGACTTTGATGAGATTTTGTACTCATTGTGATTCGTATTTGGATTGTTACTGAAATGGTTTAAAGGTTTGTGAAATTTAATGGAGTTAATGTATTTTGTATATGGAAGGAACATGGTTTTAGGGGCCCCAATGGTGGAATGTGCTGTTTGAAACTATTATATACCCCAGAAAAGCCATGTCACCACATGATCCAACCCTGTGTGGGCCACCATTTCTTTAAATATTGATTCCGCATTGTAGGGTGGAACCTATGATTAAGATTATCTCTATGCAGATGTGACATGCCCAATTGTGGGTGTGATCCTTTGATTAGATGGAGATGTGACTCTGCCCATTCAAGGTAGGTGTGATTAGTTCACTGGAGTCCTTTAAAAAAGGAAACATTTTGGAGAAAGCTCTGAGCTGTCATAGAAATTTAGAGACTGACATAAAAATAGCCCATGTGTTAAGCAGTAACTCACAAAGAAATCTCTTGTCCTGGCAGATGTTAAGCTAGGAGATGAAACCCACAGTTTTGTCCCAGAGCAGCTAAGTGAATGCCCACAGATGCTAAGAGGGTGTATTAGTTAGGGTCCTCTAGAGAAACAGAATCAACAGAGAACACTTGCAAATATAAAATTTATAAAAGTGTCTCATGTGACCGCAGGAATGCAGAGTCCAAAATCCACAGGGCAGGCTGTGAAGCTGACGACTCCGATGAGGGTCTGGATGAACTCCACAGGAGAGGTTCACCAGCCAAAGCAGGAATGGGGCCTTTCTCCTCTGAGCCCTCCTTAAAAGGCTTCCCGTGATTAGATTTAGCATCACTAATTGTAGAAGACACTCCCCTTTGGCTGATTACAAATGGAATCAGCTGTGGATGCAGCTGACGTGATCATGACCTAATCCTATGAAATGTCCTCATTGCAACAGACAAGCCAGCACTTGCCCAATCAGATAAACCAGTACCACAACTTGGCCAAGTTGACACATGTCCCTAACCATGACAGTCCACCCCCTGTCAACTTGGCACCTATATATATATCACCTTAAACCATACTTAATTTCTAAATGAAAACAAATAAGCACACATTTTTTTTTCTTTTACCTGACAATACTCAACTGTCCTGCATATAACTGGAAACACATTAAATCTCTCTAGAATAGGGTGCAAATCCTTGGGCAACATTCATTCTTAAACTTGATATCTTACAACTTAAATAGCATAACATGAACAAAACAGCATTACAGTCCTCGTTTCTGTAATTGATCACGTGGTCAAAGTTCATACTTATCACTACCTTCTTCCATTACCCATTCCATGGTCCCTTTACCCTCAGCAAGCACTTCAGCTGGCCGTGGTTCTTTGCCTGGTGGGGTGACCCAAACCTTCATTTCTGAAGTTTCAGGGCCATTAGTAGTCCTGCCTGGATTGTGTTGTTGCAGTTTTCCATTGATTTTAATCACAGGGCATGGTAGTACTAATAGACGCCCAAGGGGATCTCCTATATTCCAAGAAAACTCTTCTTTACCTCCATTATGTAGTTGCAGTCCTACTTCCTTCTGATAGTCAGAGTCAGTTACCCCAGACAATAATGTAATCCCCTTCTTGGCTTGTTGATCCAAAGGCATAAGTAGACCAAAGTGACCAGGTGGCAATCTTAACTTCCAGTTCAGTGGTATCATTGTTGTTTCTCCTGGAGGAAGCACACCCCATTTTGGAACTAAAACCTGTAGACCAGCAGATCTAGGGTAGCAGGGACAGGAAGCAAAAATCTTCCAAGTGGATCACTAGGGGTAATAGTGAGTGGTACTACAACCATTTCCACCCCTTGGTTCCTGGACCCATGGATCCTGGCTATGGGAGAAACAGCACCATACAGCGGATGCTGATTCAGAGCATATACAGCTTCCTGGAGAACATTACCCCAGCATTTCAAGTTTTTGCCACCTAGTTGGCACTGTAATTGAGTTTTCAAAAGGCCATTCCACCGTTCTATCAATCCAGCTGCTTCTGGATGATGGGGAACATGGTAAGACCAGAGAATTCCATGAGCATGCGCCCATTCCTGCACTTCATTTGCTGTGAAGTGTGTTCCTTGATCCGAAGCAATGCTATGTGGAATACCATGACAATGGATAAGGCATTCTGTAAGCCCATGGATGGTAGTTTTGGCAGAAGCATTGCATGCAGGGAAAGCAAACCCATATCCAGAGTATGTGTCTATTCCAGTGAGAACAAATTGCTGCCCCTTCCATGAAGGGAGTGGTCCAGTGTAATCAACCTGTCACCATGTAGCTGGCTGGTCATCTCGGGGAATGGTGCCATATTGGGGGCTGAGTGTGGGTCTCTGCTGCTGGCAGATTGGGCACTCAGCAGTGGCTGTAGCCAGGTCAGCCTTGGTTAGTGGAAGTCCATGTTGGCGAGCCCATGCATAACCTCCATCCCTATCACCATAACCACTTTGTTCATGAGCCCATTGGGCAATGACAGGAGTTGCTGGGGAAAGAGGCTGACTGGTATCCACAGAACAGGTCATCATATCCACTTGATTATTAAAAGCTTCCTCTGCTGAAGTCACCCTCTGGTGTGCATTCATATGGGACACAAATATCTTCATGTTTTTAGCCCACTCAGAAAGGTCTATCCACATACTTCTTCCCCAGACCTCTTTGTCACCAATTTTCCAATTATGGTCTTTCCAAGTCCCTGACCATCCAGCCGAACCATCAGCAACAGCCCACGAGCCGGTATACAAACGCACCTCTGGCCAGTTTTCTCTCCAAGCAAAATGAACAACCAGGTGCTCTGCTCGAAGTTCTGCCCACTGGGAGGATTTCCCCTCACCACTGTCCTTCAAGGACACCCCAGAAAGGGGTTGTAATGCTGCAGCTGTCCACTTTCGGGTGGTACCTGCATATCATGCTGAACCATCTGTAAACCAGACCCAAGTTTTCTCTTCCTCAGTCAATTCACTGTAAGAAACTCCCCAAGAGGCCATAGCTGTGGTCTGGGAAAGAAAAGGTAATGTGGCAGAAGTGGAAGCCATGGGCATTTGGGCCACTTCTTCATGTAACTTACTTGTGCCTTCAGGACCTGCTCTGGCTCTATCTCGTATATACCATTTCCATTTTACAATAGAGTGCTGCTGTGCATGCCCAACTTTACAGCTTGGTGGGTCAGACAACACCCAACTCGTGATAGGCAACTCAGGTCTCATGGTAACTTGGTGGCCCATGGTTAAGCGTTCAGTCTCTACTAAGGCCCAGTAGCAGGCCAAAAGCTGTTTCTCAAAAGGAGAGTAGTTATCTGCAGCAGATGGTAAGGCTTTGCTCCAAAATCCTAAGGGTCTGCGTTGTGATTCTCCTATAGGGGCCTGCCAAAGGCTCCAGACAGC